>CM069915.1:74834539-74880510 GCA_036172215.1 Camellia granthamiana | reverse complement strand
AGATATTCTGAGGAAGGTATTAAATGGTGTGTTAGTGATGGTTCTACCATTTCTATTTGGCATGATTGGTGGTGTGGTGAAGAGGCCTTAGCTTCATCATACCCTAATCACCACCTTATGAATTCTGATATAGTGGATAAACTTATGGATGATGACGTCAATTCGGATATGAACTGTTTAAGTTCTCAAATCCCTAGTGCTGCCCTTGGTTGTGTGCTTAAAGTCATGTTACCTCGCTTTGTTACTTTCCCTGACACTCCTCATTAGAAGGGGTCCATAAGGGGAGGTTTTTCTATTGTGGCTACTGATGGGTCGTTTTTACACTAAAAATAAATCCTTACTAAGACCTTAATTCAATAGAATAGTGGTTTAGTTTGGGTATCAATCCACAGGGATTAAAAGACTAAGTTGTTTAAATATTAGAAAATCAATTCTTAATTAATTCAAATCAGATGAATATTTTGATTTTATTATAAGAGTAACTGAAAACAATTATTAAACAACAAGAAGATTGAGGTGGAATTGAAGTAGAAAATAGTTTGAGATTTCGAATCCACCTCTAATCTCATAACAAGTAATTAATATATTGAATTCCAGAAAATCAATGATTCAGATAATAATGATGTAATATGGCTACAAGCCTTGATATCATAGTCAACAGAATGAGCATAATCAAATCGCAGGCACAAATCGTCTACACTAAACTAGGTTTGTAGCACGACTCGTCTTCCTTAGGTATGACTCGTTTCACGCTTTGTATATACAAACGAATAAAACACTTGTATAACAATATATTCTCAATCACAAAAATCGAATACATTCATTAGATGAAAACTTTACTTGAATAAAAATCTTTGAAAGTTATACAATCAGGTGGTTGGTAGTATGATTAAATGTGTACATTTCGACAACTATCAGTTGCCTGTAAAATTGCCTTCAATCAGGTGGCTGGTAGTATGGACTTGGAGTGGGTTTGGAAACTAAAAGTCCCACAAAAACTCAAAAGTTTCCTTTGGTTGATCCTTCTAAGAAGGCTTTCAACCAATGATCTGAGAGTGAAAAGGGGATTGATAGCCAATGCTTCTTGTCCTAGGTGTGGTATTCACACTAAAGACATGGAGCACTTTGTGGATCTGATATCACCAAAGCTGTTTGGGTCAATGTGGGCTATCATTGGTATTCGAAGGACAATCAGTTGCACCTCAATACCTGGCTTAAAAAGAATTTGAAACCTCATTCACAAACTGATCCACTTTGCAACATTGTTTTCGTTGTCTCTCTCTGCCAAATCTGGAAGGATAGGAATAAAAAAGTTCTTGAAAATTCTGATCCTATTTTGCGAAATACCTTATCCTTCATACATAATTATGCTAGTGAGATTCAACAGGCTTTTCTTATGTTTGTTACCTTGACCAATCACTTATCTAAACTAATTAAATGGCTTCCTTCTTCTACAGAGGAAATCAAACTCAATACGAACAAATGTGCACGAGGAGACCCAGGGCAAAGAGGCTTTGAAGGGGTCTTTAAACATGAAAAATGAGTCTAACTCTGTGGTTTCTTTGGAAAGTTAGAGAAGTGCTATAGCCTTGAAGCTAAAATGTGGGACATTTACTGAGGCCTCACAATTGTGCTGGAAAAAGGTATCAATGAAATCATCATTGAGATAGATTCTACAATGGCTAAAGAATCGCTCACTAAGGGTCCAACAATTGTTGGCAACATTTGTCTACCATTGATAGGACTCAACATGTTCTCATAAATCCTCAAGTAAGTTTCCTCTTTGTAGTACTAATGCACATACTTTTCTGGTTCTTCACCCATATAGTTTGCAGCA
Source organism: Camellia granthamiana (assembly GCA_036172215.1). Lineage (NCBI taxonomy): Eukaryota > Viridiplantae > Streptophyta > Magnoliopsida > Ericales > Theaceae > Camellia > Camellia granthamiana. The sequence continues at coordinate 74,878,673 of CM069915.1, read as the reverse complement.
AGAACAATATGAGCACAAGGAATGCCTGACAGATCCCATTTCCTACATCCACAAGTCCATTCTTTTATGTCCACCTTATATTGCTCACCATATGGGCCAACAACTTCAAATTGGAAACCCCCATTCCATCTAGGAATCCAACTAGCTGCATTCACCTTTACCTTCTCCAAAATATGTTGAATCATAGGACATATTGGGCCTTTGTTGTACCTTTTCATTGTTTCCTTTCTTTTTCGAACTGTTTCCATCAACAAAACTCTTATCTTCTCCAACATGGTGACCATAGGTTTATCCTTAGCTTGCAATATGCTTAAATTGAAACATTCACACAGATTATTCAACAACATGTCACACTTTAGGAAACTGTAAAAGTGACTTATACTCTAATGGATTGCTGGCCTTTCAGCCAACTAATTGTATACTGCACAATCATCTCCTGTGATTTTTTTTCATAACTTTGGTGAATGCAACAATAGTGCTTGCCCTAGTAGCCTTCCATAACAAATCTTTCAAGACCCTGCCCTTATGTTCACCCTTGAAATTGTTGCACAAATGCCTTACACAAACCTATGTGAGGCATTTGGAAACAACACAGCCACTGCATCAATTAGTCATTTTTTCTTGTTGTTAGGTTTTTATTCTTGGCAAACCCGTTTGACAAAACTCCTTTTAGTTATAATTTTATTCGTTCTTTTTGTTTTAGTGAGGCTATGAGTTTTAGATGCGAATCCAACCTAAATTGTGCCTTGCAGAGAAGTTTGTGGTGTTTATTCTTTCGTGTTTGCCACTTCGCTGACTATGTCGGGGATCGAAGTTGCAAAATTGCAAAATTGAAATTGAAGTTGGTTTTCCGCTCGAGTGGCCATTCCTGTGCTCGAGTGGAGATGCAATTCGTTCAGAAGTTTCACTCACCTGTAAAAGTACTGGGAGTTGTTTTTTCCCGCTCGAGCAACTATTCCCGCACTAGAGCGTAGATCCGCTCGAGCGTCCATTCTTGCGCTTGAGCGGAGATCGCGGATCTATTTTCTATAAATATGTGTTTTAATCCAATTTTAGGATACGGCTTCTGTAGACGTCCCCGAACGCCCTGGGAGGATGATGTCCCGTTCCGTTCGTTTTGGGCTCACTACAGTTCGGACTCAAATTGTCACGGTTCTTAATCTGAACCAAAGAGTCCAAATCCGGCAAATCGTTTTGAGAAAACAGATTTTTAGAAAGAAGTGCCAAACATGGACTACTTTGCCAGATACAGAGTCGCCACCTAAATATTTTATTTTGGGTAATTTAGGAAACCCTGACTCGTGCCTAAGGCCACGTGTCCGTCATCACCAAAGTTGCCTCGGCTCGGGAACTTGGGTACGATTGGGAAAGGTTACTTCGTGAGCACCCCCGCTCGCCCGATCAAAGATCGGCCTCTACTAACCATCATATCTAGTTTTGAAAACATTATGCGTTCTTATTCCGGTTATTAGCCTAGATTTACTATGTGATGCGCACAACATACAAGTATAGACTGGGTCGCCTGAATTGGAACAAAACATTTCATGTTTCTTTTTTTGAAAGCAGTTTGCTACTCGCAAGTAGGTTAAAAATGTGGATTTTGCCACCCTCGGGTGGGCTTAGAAAACATGGTTTTGCCACTATCTAGTGGGCTTAAAACTCGCAGTGAATGAATTGTTCCAATCCAAATAACCCAGCCTTCACCCACAGGCATTCAGGCAGTTATATCACATAAGCACATAGCCTCATGGTAAGCATGCTATCATGGCAGTCACTCACACGCATGCAAGGATGCTAAAGCATAAAAACTTACCAAGTACTCCAAGCCAAAACAGAAGCTATGTTAGAAATCCATGCATGATCCTAACTATACAGAAATGCCTAATGCAACACATGCAAAAATGCAACTAAGATAGGCTCGGCTATTCTAAAGATGGCATGTGAAATGCTACAACTAACAAGTATTCAACTCGGAATTGAAATACAATGCAGTCAGTATGACGCGTCGAGCCCGGTGCATGCAAAACAGATGAATGAATGCAAACATGCTATCATACTGTATGCTAATTGAAACATGCCCTAATCTAACCATCATAAGCTGGTAAATAAAAGGGAGAAAGACGTGGGGTTGGAAGACATACATCATAAACACGCACACTTATTACAACATTGCCCTCGCGCAGAGGGTCCGAATAAATATACAGTCCCAAATAAATAATTACAGTCCGAATAAATACAAAACCCTAATTAATTAACAAATTAATCTAGGAAAGCAGTAAATTAGCATGCAAGCCTATGGACTGCCTCAGCTCTGCTCCGGATGATGGATGATGTATGCTTGTGTTGTTTTGCGCGGAAATCCATCACGATGCCCCGGTTTGCCTCTGTTTGCAATTGTTCTCGGGATTTGTGCCAAGCTCCGGAAGGCTGCTGATTTCTGATTTGCTGCAACAGAGTGCAAGAAAGGGGCATAGCAATGTATTTTCACACATGTATGCACACCTCGATCCTCGTGCCACCAATCACGCATCTCGATGCATGATGGCCGAGGAGTCGAATTGCACGACTCAATATGAAATGAATGCACGTATAAACACAACAAGACCGAGACTCCATCATGGATAATCCGGAGTGTCGGTGACCGGGAATTGAGACACGTTCCGTCACTCGGAGTACGAAACGTACCTCGTTTCCCATGCTCGGGCTAACTCCTATCCCAAACACAATGCAATATGCATGACAGGCATGAATGCAATCCTAACATGTAACCTAGCATACACAATGCTCGATGTAACACGGCATACACAATGCTCTAATCATATAACCTAGCATACGCAACGCTATGAACTAAGATGGCATACACAATGCATGATGGACTTGCACCAATATGAGTGGACCTCAACCACACTCACATCAGTAGCCATTAGATGAAAATGAGACAATCGAAATGCGTGCACACATGCACGCAAATCGAGGACCGAACCTAAGGCATAAATGCCATTCTACCAAAGCATGGCAAGGCATGGAATATGGCATATGAACATGCAAATTTCACCGCTAAAATATGATGCTAAACAGCCTTGAAACATGGCAATACGGCACCCGATGCATGAGATGAACCCCGAAACTCAAAACTAGGCACATACAATGGCTTATAGCTATACAAAGTATGCATTATTTGAACATGAAGTCTAAAGACAGAGCCAAGGCAGTCCAAAAACATGAACTTTTCCAGTTTAAAGCATGGCCAAAAGATGCTAGCAAGATGACTTAAAAAGGCATGCAACTTTGACTAGCAAACGTGATTTACATAGCAAGTGCATGAAGCGTATGGAATCTCATCAAACCAGCAAAAATCAGTGAACAAAACATGCTAAAATATGCCCAAATAACCACTGAAGTGAAGCCAACAGATGCAAAAATGATGAGCTCCTTTAGAGGGCTATGCGAGGGATTCTTAAGCACATACAAGGTGGACACTTAGCATGGTATAAAAAACTCTGGAAATCAAATATGATAGTCCCAAAACTTGTCAAATTGGCCCTGAAATCAGTCAACAAAGCATGCAAGATAGGGCCTCTTTGGAAGGCCTAAAAGGCCACCAAACAAAACAAGGTGAGAGGGGGTCACCCCCCTCTGATTTTGAGGCTCAAAAATTCATCAAAGCCACTGAAAATCCACTGGATTTCAGTGGCTAAGAGGCCAAAACAAGGCCAATGCAAATGCTCACATGTATGGCCCTAATCATGAAGAAATGAGGCATGCATAGGGGAAGACGGCCCCAAACAGAGAATAAACCTAATCAAACATGAAGATAATATCAAAACAAGACTTTTTTCAGTTTAGGTCGAGGTCCAAAAAGGCTCACAAGTAGGGCTAATGTATCATGCAAAAACAGCCCTAAAAGAGAGAATGAACAAACAAGGTAGTGAATGACCTCAAACAGAGAAGAGCCCTTCGACAAAGTTGAAGAGGGGCTCAAAAAAAGGTACTCTACAGTTTATGGAAAGTCCCAAATATGCCCACAAGTAAGGCTACAATATGATGCAAAAATAGCCCTAAAAGAGAGATAGAAAACAAGAGGCAGTAGCTGGCCTCAAACAGTGAAGAGCCCTTCAACAAAGTTGAAGAGGAGCTCAAAATAAAGCACTTTACAATTTGGCTCAAAGCCCAGAAATGCTCACAAGCAAGGCTAATATATCATGCAAGAAATGGCCCTAAAAGAGAGATAAAGGGAAAGGGGCAGCAGATGGCCTCAAAAAGAAAAAATTCCTTAATCAAACATGAAGATGAGCTCAAAATAAGGCTGTTTTCAGTTCAGGCTGAAGCCCAAAAATGCTTGCAAAAGGGGCTAAGATGTAGAACAAAATAGTGCAAAAATAGGGAGAATAGGAGCTTACCCTTGTAGCCTAACTTTCCAGCAGCCTTTGGTCTAAGAAAATGAGCTTTCAACCTCTGCAAATGACCTCCAAGGGGCTGGAATGGATGATGGAGGTGGTAGGCTATGGGTTGTGGTGCAAAATGGCCAAGAAACTAGGGTTTTGGGAGCTTGGAATAGTGAAAATGGAGGGAGAAGGGTGTGAGCCTTGGCTGATTTTTCTAACCTCTTAGAAATGGAGGAGGGGTGTTGGTTATATAGAGGGAGAGGAGTGAAATAAAAGGGAGGAAAACAAATTCAAATTTCCCCCCCAAAAGGCAGACCCTCGGGGCGGAGGATCTAGGGCAGAACAGCTGGCACAGCTGTAATACACCAGGAGAGACAATTCTGGCCAGCCAGGTGCAAAAGGTTCAGGTGGCCGGTCGGCCAGGCAAGGTGGCCGGCCGACCAGTTCAGGTGGCCGACCGACCAGGTCAAAAGGGTCAAGGTGACCGGTCACTATCTAGGATGAAGCCCCAGAAGTTAGCTTTCCAATGCCGCAAACCTTGCATCAAAATTCCTCCTGTGCAAAAAGTTATGCCTGTTTTGGTGAAGCCGCGCAGATTCGGTCCAAACGGATTTCAACCAACCATATCTCCTCCACCCGGACTTGGCTCTAGGAGATTCTTGAGTGAAAAATAAAGCCCCAGAAATAAGCTTTCCAATGGTGGTGGCCTCATACCTTAAATCCTCCTGTGCAAAGAGTTATTCCCTTTTCGGTGAAGCCGCGCAATGTTTTCTCTCCTTCCCAGATCCATGCTGAACCACTTTTGACCAAAAAAGGCTGGCCGGCCATCTGATTTGCTTGTTCTCCATGTGGCCACATTGAATCCCCGGAAGTTAGCTTTCCAATGGCGCCAACCTCGTATCAAAATTCCTCCTCTGCAAAGAGTTATGCCCGTTTCGGTGAAGCCGCGCAGATTCGGTCCTACCCGGATTCATGCCGAACTTCTCCCAAACTAGTTTTCCTTTCTCTTCTCCTCTTTTCTTTAACTCCAAACCCCTAGACAAGGTGTTTCGAAATATTTTACAAAGATTTCATCTCTCTTTCATTCATTTCCACTTTGTCCTTGCTCGGTTTACCGAAAAGCGCAACATTTGACAAAATGCGAGCCTCGGAACATCGTAAAAACTTTATTTCAAAAATGTTTTGAAAGAGAGGGTTTTAAGGTCTAAAAATCTTTTGATCAAGATTGTTTTGGTCTAAAATCTTCCAAAAATGAACCCTAACTGACGCAAAACGAGGGTTCAAGGGCCAAAACGTGCGGTCCGGGGCCCCGAAAACTGACTGTTAGGCACCGGAAGTGGCATTCGACCACGAAGTTGGTCTCTCGAGCCACAGTGTCCATCAAAAGGGAGGAAATAAGATGTACGCCAAAAACCGGAGCAAACGGAGGTGGTTAAGCGGTCCCGAACTGAGGCATACGGCCGACGGCTCCGAAAACTAGGAACCGGGCTCCAAACGGGAAAAATGGCCTACAACCACGAAACGTAGCCTACAGCCACTGAGAGATGATCTACGAGACCTCTCCCTCCCCTCGGGAAGAGAAAATGGAGAAAACGGGGCTCGGTTCGCAAGCCGAGGCAAAGCACAAAAGAGTCCGGAAGTTCGGAGGCAAGGGTCGCAGTCGTGACTCCGCAACCTCAGAACGAGCACCATATGCAACATCACCAAGCGCTCAATCGGTGACGTCTGAGTCTTAAGGTCGGTCAAAAATGGGGTGTCTACAGTTGCCCCTCTTTGACAGAACTCGAAAGTCATAAGTGGCGGGAGTGAATGTCAAAGCCCAGAGACGACCCATTTTTGAGGAGGCCGAAGACTTAAACAAACATACTAGGTATAGATAAATAAATGGTTGTGCCCGCAGGCTGCCTACGTATCCATTTGCAAGGAATCAAACCAGCGTAGTTCAGGGGCAGGATGCAAAATGATATGCAGGAAGATTTTGATGATTGGACTTATACGCTACGTGAAGCCGGTTTGAAGATTGGACTTATACGCTACGCGAAGCCGGTTTGAAGATTGGACTTATACGCTACGCGAAGCCGGTTTGAAGGTTGGACTTATACGCTACGCGAAGCCGGTTTGAAAATTGGACTTATACGCTACGCGAAGCCGGTTTGAAAATTGAGGATTTATGCAATGCACTGTAATGACTAAAATGCAATGTGATAGCTAGGAAAAGGGAGGTAAAGGTACCTTACAGGGGCAATTGGCAATGACTTACCTCATGCTGCTGGGGATCTTTCGCTTCTTCTTGGTCGAACTGCAGGTACTACTTTTCTCCCTGACTATGGTCGTAGCTTTCCCTGTTCTCCAACAGGGTGCCAGACTAGGTTGGATCAGTATCCAGAATTGAGGCACATACAGATGCTATCTCAATCTATGGGGCTGCCATACAGATTTCAAGCTGTGGATATACCCCTGGGTATTTAAACCAGACTTTAGTCTCGGAAATCCCGAACCTTTGTGTTCTAGGCATGAGCCATTCGAACTCTAGTTTCCACCGTCTCAGTTGGTCTCTTAGGAACTCACTGCTAACACAGGCAGGTGGCTATACCAGACCGCTGGAAGTCGTTCGGGCACGACAAACACCAAAGGAATTGCACCTTTAGAGGATTTAAGGTCTCCTGGACCAGAGAGTGCACAAGATAGTGCGATGAAATGCAAGTAAAATGCAAGTACGATGCGCAAAACAACGAGAATGATGATGCAAGATTTAAGGTCTCCTTAGACTAGAGGATTTAAGGTTTACTAGACCAGACAATAAAACAGATACGATGCAATGGATGTAATAGATGTGATACAATAGATAATAGATGCGATGCAACAGAGAGTACAATAGATGCAAAATGGTGACATACGCCAACCACGCGGGACTCGTGAGTTGGAGGAAGAACAAAGAAAATCAATCAGGAGCGCGTTCCACACAACCTAAGATAAATTCCAAACACGCTGAAATCGTGTGAGGAACGGGACACTCAAACCACGCTGAAATCATGAGAGGAGGTCGAAAAACAACCTGCCCAGCGTGTCTACAACGCAACCTGGGATAAATTCCAAACACGCTGAAATCGTGTGAGGAAAAGAACACTCTAACCACGCTGAAATCGTGGGAAGAGGTCCAAAAACAACCGCTCAAGTGCGCACACAATGCAACCTGAGATAAGATCCAAACACGCTGAAATCGTGTGAGGAACGGGACACTCAAACCACGCTGAAATCGTGAGAGGAGGTCCAAAAACAACCCGCCAGCGCGTCTACAACGCAACCTGGGATAAATTCCAAACACGCTGAAATCGTGTGAGGAAAAGAACACTCTAACCACGCCGAAATCGTGAGAAGAGGTCCGAAACCGCTCGGGCTCGCGCTTTACGCATCCTGAGATACAAGAGAAAGGTATGAGATTGTACCACAATTGTAATGAAAGTGTGCGCTAGATGTAAAAAGTGAATGAGTACGATAGATACACAAAATGAATGAGGAAAGATGGTGTGAACACCAGGCGCACCTGATGTTTTTTAACTGAGTGAATCAACAACCTAACGCATCTTACGTGAAAAAAAGGAAAGGGTGAACTTGAGATCCAAACGCGTTTCATGCGACTGCAGGAAAATGAACACAAATCCTTAACACGTTTCACGTGAAAGGTGTGAAGGTGGTGCAACCAACAGGCATACCTAACCATTTCTCATACGGAGAGGGAGAAGGTTTTAACCAGGGAGAATAACAATGGTGTAACCAACAGGCGTGTCTCAACGCATTTCATGCGGAGAGAGGGAAGGTTTTACCCAAGGGGAATAGCAATGGTGTAACCAACAGGCGTATCTCAACATATTTCGTACGGAGAGAGAGAAGGTTTTAACCAGGGGGAATAACAATGGTGTAACCAACAGGCGTATCTCAACGTATTTCATACGGAGAGAGGGAAGGTTTTGACTAGGGGGAATAACAATGGTGTAACCAACAAGCGTATCTCAACGTATTTCATACGGAGAGAGGGAAGGTTTTAACCGGGGGGAGTAACAATGGTGTAACCAACAGGTGTATCTCAACGTATTTCATACGGAGAGAGGGAAGGTTTTAACCAGGGGGAATAACAATGGTGTAACCAACAGGCGTATCTCAACGTGTTTCATACGGAGAGAGGGAAGGTTTTAACCGGGGGGGAGTAACAATGGTGTAACCAACAGGCGTATCTCAACGTATTTCATACGGAGAGAGGGAAGGTTTTAACCGGGGGGAGTAACAATGGTGTAACCAACAGGCGTATCTCAACGTATTTTATACGGAGAGAGGGAAGGTTTTAACCAGGGGGAATAACAATGGTGTAACCAATAGGCGTATCTCAACGTATTTCATACAGAGAGATGGAAGGTTTTAACCGGGGGGAGTAACAATGGTGTAACCAACAGGCGTATCTGAACGTATTTCATACGGAGAGAGGGAAGGTTTTAACCGGGGGGAGTAACAATGGTGTAACCAACAGGCGTATCTCAATGTATTTCATACGGAGAGAGGGAAGGTTTTAACCAGGGGGAATAACAATGGTGTAACCAACAGGCGTATCTCAACGTATTTCATACGGAGAGAGGGAAGGTTTTAACCAGGGGGAATAACAATGGTGTAACCAACAGGCGTATCTCAACGTATTTCATATGGAGAGAGGGAAGGTTTTAACCGGGGGGAGTAACAATGGTGTAACCAACAGGCGTATCTCAACGTATTTCATACGGAGAGAGGGAAGGTTTTAACCAGGGGGAATAACAATGGTGTAACCAACAGGCGTATCTCAACGTACTTCATACGGAGAGAGGGAAGGTTTTAACCGGGTAAACGTGACATCCTAACACGTTTCACGTGAAAGGAGGAAAGGTGGATTCGAAATCCAAATGCGCCTCACACGAGTGGAAGAATGGTAGAATGATTTCTTGCTGACAAGGGGTAATCTCTACATGTAAAAGCCACGGATGTCACTTTTCTTTCTGATCATATTCACAACTTTCCCTCATTGCAAACAAAAGCCAAGATAACTCTGACGGGAAATGGTACTCAGGGAGAGCACTTCTGATCACCATTCTGGCTTGAGACAGTGAAATAGTCAACACAGTATTCTGTTCACTTTGAACACACAGTTCATATCAGCACACTGCTCATTCTGAACACGCAACTCATAGCACAGTATTCGGTTTATTCGGAACACAGCTCATTCTGAACAGACAGTCTAATCTGAAAAGACAGGATGCAAAACGGAACTTGTAGAAGTTGAAACAAACCCGGATGCTCCAAATTTTCCCTATTTTCTTTGGCTTTGCAGTCTAGAACCCACATAGCTTCAGATAGGTCCTGGTTTTACTGTTCTCGCATGACTTGGGTTGAACCCTGTAGTTTTATGAAAGAACAAATCTTGTTTTGCACAAATATGGAGAATGGCACAGCACTCTGAGCACAAAATGATTCGTTTTTGAAATTGAGAGATGAGTTTTTGATCGGGTATTGAGCCTACAACTGACCGCAGTCAAAACGACTCAAAAACGGAAAACAAAGGTAGAACAACCTAAACTCAACTCAACAAAGGAAAAACAAGGTAAAACAACTTAAACACATCTATTGACACTCAAACGACTCAAAACAAGAATTGAGACAAACAAAACACACAAACACAACACTCAGCTGTGTTACAGAGACAAGAGACCTCTCGGTGCACGAGGAGCCAGTTTCTCCGGGTATTGTTTCCCACCCTTTCTCATTTGTGATTCTCACATCACTCGGCCCTCAGGCTCTGTTTTTTCTGAAAAAGCCCTTTTCTCACTTTTTCTCTCATCGCACATCTCTCTATTCTTCAATCTCTCATTTTTCATCCCTCCCCTGTGTGGTTGATGGATAAACAAGAAATTGCGGGCTCATGCCCCTAGCATTCTGCTAGATTCTTCCTTCTGCTTACAACAGTGAACTTTCCCACAGAGGGGTTGCGCTACAACTGGGTGTGTAGCATATCTACAGTTGACATCGGTTGACGATGCTCCGCGGGGGAGTTTGGATGTAATCAGATGTGTCCAAACAAAGGAGTGGAATATCTCGATCCATTCCCGTTTGTGCTTCGCACTTGGCTTGATACCTCGTTGCTTGGAGGATGTAAGAGCTTTCTGCCCTTTTTGCGGTTAGCTTCCGTTGTGCCCCTTTCTGGCAAGTATGGTGCCCTTTTTGGCAAATGCATTGATAAAGGGGAAAAGACAGAACACCTGACTCAACTGTGCCCCTAGTTCATCATTTTGACCATTTTTTTTTTGTTTTCTACTAAAACAAATTTTAACCAAAATGAGAGTTAGATTAACGCGCTTGTTCGATTTTTTGATTCAAAATCATGCAAGTTAGGTTATGAGCACTGAAAATTTTCCTTTTTTGGGTCCAAGAAAAAGGTCCAGTTTTTGAAAAAATGGAATAATTTTCGAGAAAATTAGTCAACTTCATTAAAAATTCTCAAAAACTATTTTTGCAAACGGCCACTGCTCAACGAGCATAGAACCCACTCTTGAGATGCACAACCTCAGATTCGAAGGAAAATTGCCCCTTGCTTGAGGGGAGCTACGTGGCAACGGAAAGTTGCCCCTTGTTTGAACGGCACTGCAGCGTATTGAATGGCAACGGAAAGTTGCCCCTTGTTTGAATGGCACCGCAGCGCATTGAATGGCAATGGAAAGTTGCCCTGTAACGCCCTCAAATAATAACATTAAACCCATCTATATAGAGACATGCTTTGATACATAAAAGGCCCACATTCATCTATTCATCAGAGTATTTCATTACAAAAGTATTACATGTTTACAACAAAAGCAAATGCCCTACGGGCTTATAGTTTTCCAAGTTAACACTTGGATACAAAAGAGAGTGCTAACTCAATTACAGATTTAGTCATTGGCTTGAATCTATATGTAATACAATCAAGCAAAATAGGACAACAAAAATACGCCCGCCTCTAGCCTCCCAAGCTATGTCCTTAGAAGTGGTGTGCTACTTGTACCTGAAAATGATGTTCCCATATAGGGTGAGCCACAGCCCAGTAGAAATATACTAAACCAACTATGAACAATGCCTAAAAGATTAGCAACTGATAGATGGTCAACCCTTACACTTTCATTTACATCTTATTATAATTCCATGACAGTCAAGTCTATGTTACAATTCACTTTCCATTTCTTATTCAACTTTGAATTTGAAAACAAGGCTCAGTACTCTGGCTAAAACATTTGATGAGATTATAGTTCATCACTAGAACACTTTCGAAATTCAAGGTGGATACACATTTTGGTGTTGTATCAACAACACATAGACCGCTTCCATACTTCACAAACGATGATGATATACATTTTAGTGCTATATCAAATCAAACAAACATTTCAATAGATAAGTATATGAGCCATATCACACTACAACAGATAAGCATATGAGCTATATCAACACTTCAACAGATAAGCATATGAGCTGTATCATCACTACAATGGGAGAGCATATGAGCTGCATCCCTGGGTCCATCCCCCATCTTCCCTTAACCATTAAGCGGTTTAGAGGTACATCCCCCATCTTCCCCTAAACCGTAGAGTACATCCCCTATCTCCTCCCATACACAAGCTATGCATATAAACACAGAATCGTATACACAATCAATCAATACATAAAGTTAATGTATTCTATCAACCGTCTTCCCATAATGCATATAAACACATTGGTCATATACACAATCAATCAATACATAAAGTTAATGTATTCTACCAACCGTCATACTCTATGACACATCTAATTGATTAGTTTTAGTTTGCCTAATCATCATGCATTGTCTACAACAACCAATACTACCCTCCACCGGTAGCCCAAAGCAATTATTTCTAAACAGGAAATAAATGCACAAATGGATAATATATCAACATTTCAATCAGGTGAGCAATAAATGATTTAACTACACCTTTTAGTCCCATACATTCTCAATTTCAACATTTCCAATTCAATTTCTCATTTTCCTTTAATTAATTATATACATTAATTAATTAAAACAATTAGGGCAAATTCCCTTAATTAACGAAACAACTCTAAGGTTCCATTTTCATCCACAATCTATCATCCATCTCATTTTTCTATATCAAACTTGCATATAGGTTTATTTCAAACAAAACCCCAACTTTTGTAAAATTACACAAAAGGCCCAAACTTTCTCAAATTTACCCAACAAGACCCAACATATCAAAATGCTAAAATTTAAAGACAAAATCCATAAGGAGGAGTAGGATATCCCTACCTCAAAATTAGAGCCAAAACGGAGTTGAAGACCCAAAACCAAAGTGCTCCAAATCGCCAAACCTTCAGATTAAAACGAAGCCCTCAACCCATTCTACCTTTTTTACAAACGACTTAGGATAGATTCACACTAGAAGGAGATGAAAACCTAGAGAGAAGGTTTCTAGAAAGAGAGAGAGAGAACAGATCTAGGGTTTTAAAGAGAAGAGGGGATGAAAAAGTAAAGTTAAAATCGCTGCTGTCTGCTGATATACAACAGGCTCGCTCGAGCGAATGATTGGTCGCTCGAGCGACCAGACACAGAAAACCCTCGCTCGAGCGAATAAAGTCTCGCTCGAGCCAAAAACTCGAAGCTTCAGGTCTGTAACCCAGAAGCACGCTCGAGCGACAGAATGCTCGCTCGAGCGAAGGAAGGCTCGCTCAAGCCAAGAAACATAGCTCTCAGGTCCAAAACCAAACGCAATCGCTCGCTCGAGCGAAACCACTCTGGCTCGAACCACCAGACACAAAAACTCGACTCTCGCTCGAGCGAAGAAACCCTGGCTCGAGTGAAGGACCAAAATTCTGGGTAGCAACCTTTTGTTCCCAAACATGACCAACTTGTAGCAAACTTTCTCAACACATTCTATAACTCAAATACGAAGTATGAAAGGACGTAAACAAGATTTACACAACTACTAACATCCATGGAACCACGTCCGGATCACTGTACAACAAGGGATAAAACCCGGGATCGCTATAACCTCCCCTCCTTAAAGAATTTCGTCCCCGAAATTAAGGGAACGACAAAACACAAGGCCAACTAATCACAAAGCTCACAATACAAAAAGGTTAATCTCTCAACTGGTGCTCTACTTACCCTCACACATGGAAAGGGCTTAACAAGGAAACATGGTCCGAAAGAAAATAATACCCCGGCATACGAAACCCCAACAAAATGAAACCCTCTCTGAGATAACTTACCAAAACAACCGATTAGCGCTCCAAGCTAAGTCACTACTCAACAATCACAATCCCGAATAGAACAACCAATGCAAGCTTTTGTATAAATATATAGAAAAATTTTCTCTGGTTCAAAAGGCATTTTCCCAAAAATTTATCAAGTTTTCAACGTCAGCGTTCCGAAATAAATTTTGCATTTCCCATGCGAAATCCAAAAGTTTTGTAAACATTTTTCATAAACACGGTGTTACTCACAACACATAACCATTCTCAATTGATTTGACCAAGACTTCCCATTGAAATTTCTCATAACGCTTAAATTGTGAATCAATTTCTCTACAATACACAATTTAGTATTCAGCAACCTAACCCATTACCGATTACCTCATCTCTATTCAAGAGACAATTTACAATTTATGCTATAACATGCAATATCGACATGCATTTCTTTCAAAATCAATGACTTCTACCATGCATGGTTCACAATTCCGAAATACATTCACTGTTCATGGTACACTTGCATTCCTACATCACATTTAACATATATAATGCTCAATTAACTACCACTTTCAAGGCATAATCCATAATGCTACCATAGACTGAAACATGAGCAATGTTCATGCAGTTCATCAATGCAACAAGATATCCAACGTACGTTCAAATACCCACCAATGGATCCAAATACCTCTCTCGGAACTGAATTTACTCACCCAAGTGGTTTCCTCAACCCCATTACGTCTTCACAATATCTTAACGAATGGAAAAGTCCGGCTTAGCCAGACTCGATAACAATGATAATAGTAAGATACATTCAAACACTACAGTGTTCTGAGACATCCACCATATCCCGACTACCCACAATACTAAAACCGGTATTTGGTACTCAATATCCCAACAAAGGAAACACGAAAACATTGGTACACAAAGCTTCCAGTTAACTTTCACACAACAGGTGTAAGACAAAGCACGAGTAAAGAACAACGGATAACATTGCGCACCCCCGTGCCTTACAACACACACACAAGAACCGAACGAATCAAAATGATTCTAACTGAGTGCCTCACTCACTCTCCACAACTCTCCTACTTCACTTGTGTTACCACTGTCCAAACTGGACGACGGGCACTTATGCTAAAGTGGCCTAACTTTACCAAACATCCAACTTCTCGAACCACACACTAACATGCATCGCACTGTGCAAAACTCCCTCATTTAGAGATTTCACTCATCACCTCGACTAAAGCCCGAAGTAATAAAATTTGCATACCCCTCCCCTCGTACTGAGTTAACTGACAGGGTTGCTACACCGTGATATTCAACATTACCAAGTAACCATTTGTGCCGAACACAAGCTAGCATAGTACCTTCATCCGCCAACGACCTATAGGGTCCGCTCTTTATTCCAAATCTTACTTGTCACTCACCCCGAGAGTACAATCAAGACACCCAGCCTCCGTGCCAAACCACTAGCCAATGCTACCGCTAGACAACCACCATGAACCAACCCCGACACCGTTACAAGTCGCCGACAAGGCTTTCAAAGATTCACCCTTCTAACTTTCCAGAGGAGTAAAAGTCCTCGCCTCCCTCGTCATTAACCCACATCTTTATCCGCAAACACCATACCACTGTGACTCCATCCACGGGTCACACCCTAACCACGGGCTATAGACCCAATCAACCCTTCTGATAACATCCCCTGACCTGACCAGTGCTAAGGTACAAACCTATCACATTCGATCCAAATAAAGGAATCTGAAAACTTAGGAAACACCCATTATACTACTGCCTAGGATATAGTACCCGCTACCCGCAACATACCACTCCCGATACAACAACCACAACCTTATATAGGGACTAACATCCCCTCACTTAAAACGGCCAATCAGTACACCTGCAATCTCGGCAACGTTACTTACCACGAAGGTACAAGTCCAACCTTAACAAAATTATGCGCTATGCCCCCGTAGGACACCATATTAAATACGTGCTACATCTAGTATTTAATCGCACACTTCACATCCTCTCGAGTTCACCCGACAGTAGACCAAAATCTATACCACGCACAAAATTTTAAATGGGTAATACCCATGAAATTCCACACACTCGGCAAGTAAAACAGTTCTCGCTCCAATATTGCCTTGGCTAGGGCACGCACCCCTTGGTGGTTCTTCCAAATTTTGAAAACATGGCTCCTCTGCCCTCATCTTACCCAAATCAAGTCGCACGCATAAAAAAAAAAAATGCATTAATACCAAAATTTTTTTATGGTTTTACAGCAACTTATTACATTAATAAAACTTTAGAGCTACAACATGCTCCAATCCATCCAATCCAGGGAAATTAACAAACAAAGCATATATGTATATATATAGATAAACAAACAGTCTAGATGTTTCAACATTCCTAAAACACATTGGTTACACAACAGAACCCAATGATCACAAAACAATAATCCACTGATTACAAAACGGATTAGTCAAAACAAAACCATCCCATCGGTATTACCACCACTACCGTCCCTTGCTGGACCGCCAAAGTTGGTCATCCTCAAACATAAGATAACCTACGAGCTTACAAGCCACGGACAAGAACTACTGAGGTGCCCCCTCTGTCCACACCTGGAACAACTACAAACTTCCCCAACTGGGGCTTGGGAACTCGACTCTACTGAGGCCCTCGCAATCTAGCCTGCTAGTCCCCCAAAACGATATTGGTCTTGTCCAGTCGGATAAGGCTGGACCCGACTAGGTTGCAAAACTCCCAAAGAAGCCCCCGGCTGGGTACAGGAACGTTTAAGATGACCCTGCTGCTTACACACCCAGCAAGCAAGTGGATCCCGAATAAGCGACTGGTGCAAAGTCTGAACTGGTGGGGATCCCAACAACTGCCTCCCCACAGTGCGTTCGGTCGGCCCAAAATTTGGCTGACCAAAAGATTCTGGTGGTACTACTACTGGTCGAACTGTCAACCCAGCCCCCTTCCTCTGTGGGCAAACCGAAACCTTGTGGCCCAGCAGACCACATCTGAAACAAATGACGCCCCTCTGTTTACTTTCTCTCGAACCCAAATCTGACACTGGAAGGGTAGTTTTAGCCCGACCTCCCTGTTGTGGGTTTAAACCCCTCTGCCTCTTAGAAGGCCCACCAACACCCTGAGTCACGGGAGTTGCAGAGATGGCTCCCTCCCCACTCCGCCCCATTGCTAGCATCGCAGCCTCTACATGGGCAGCTACCTCAACAAGCACACTATATCTTTTGCGCCAAGACCCCGCTATCCTTACACGGATGTCGTCACGCAGCTTACTCTCAAACTCGAAACAGCGTAAGTCCTCCGTCTCCACCAATTCTGGAGCAAACCTCGACAGGTTAGCAAACCATCTTTCGAACCGCACCAAAGGTGTAGTACCTTGGCGTAACTCCACAAACTGCTTCCGCAACTCTTCCCGAGCGGAAGGAGGGAAATCACAACTTCCTCGCCTAGGCATCCTAGTAAAAGTAACAGAGACACGTTAGCACACTCATACATGTGCCGAAGCTAAACACTCACATCCTAATATATGGACAACTGTAATTCATTCCACGTAAGCACATAAACACATAGCATTTACGAATTTCATTTCCGGATAATGATAGTCCTGAGGCGTTACTAGGGTTCCAGTTAGAAACGACATTGATCAAGTGCCTTTCCAACAGGGCTCCCAGAAACCCAAGGATCCAATCAACATCCAAGAAACTACATTCCATACCCAAATAATCACATAAATATGTTATCATAAGTACATAACATTACATCCAGGTCTCTAACAAGCGAGACAAACCTATTGTGATACTAATCACTTCCCACGTACCCAAAGTATTCGAACCCGGTACGCTCTGATACCAAGTTGTAACGCCCTCAAATAATAACATTAAACCCATCTATATAGAGACATGCTTTGATACATAAAAGGTCCACATTTATCTATTCATCAGAGTATTTCATTACAAAAGTATTACATGTTTACAACAAAAGCAAATGCCCTACGGGCTTACAGTTTTCCAAGTTAACACTTGGATACAAAAGAGAGTGCTAACTCAATTACACATTTAGTCCTTGGCTTGAATCTATATGTAATACAATCAAGGAAAATAGGACAACAAAAATACGCCCGCCTCTAGCCTCCCAAGCTATGTCCTTAGAGGTGGTGTGTTACTTGTACCTGAAAATGATGTTCCCATATAGGGTGAGCCACAGCCCAGTAGAAATATACTAAACCAACTATGAACAATGCCTAAAAGATTAGCAACTGATAGATGGTCAACCCTTACACTTCCATTTACATCTTATTATAATTCCATGACAGTCAAGTCTATGTTACAATTCACTTTCCATTTCTTATTCAACTTTGAATTTGAAAACAAGGCTCAGTACTTTGGCTAAAACATTTGATGAGATTATAGTTCATCACTAGAACACTTTCGAAATTCAAGGTGGATACACATTTTGGTGTTGTATCAACAACACATAGACCGCTTCCATACTTCACAAACGATGATGATATACATTTTAGTGCTATATCAAATCAAACAAACATTTCAATAGATAAGCATATGAGCCATATCACACTACAACAGATAAGCATATGAGCTATATCAATACTTCAACAGATAAGCATATGAGCTGTATCATCACTACAATGGGAGAGCATATGAGCTGCATCCCTGGGTCCATCCCCCATCTTCCTTTAACCATTAAGCGGTTTAGAGGTATATCCCCCATCTTCCCCTAAACCGTGGAGTACATCCCCCATCTCCTTCCATACACAAGCTATGCATATAAACACAAAATCATATACACAATGAATCAAAACATAAAGTTAATGTATTCTATCAACCGTCTTCCCATAATGCATATAAACACATTAGTCATATACACAATCAATCAATACATAAAGTTAATGTATTCTATCAACCGTCATACTCTATGACACATCCAATTGATTAGTTTTAGTTTGCCTAATCATCATGCATTGTCTACAACAACCAATACTACCCTCCACCGGTAGCCTAAAGCAATTATTTCTAAACAGGAAATAAATGCACAAATGGATAATATATCAACATTTCAATCAGGTGAGCAATAAATGATTTAACTACACCCTTTAGTCCCATACATTCCCAATTTCAACATTTCCAATTCAATTTCTCATTTTCCTTTAATTAATTATATACATTAATTAATTAAAACAACTAGGGCAAATTCCCTTAATTAACGAAACAACTCTATGGTTCCATTTTCATCCACAATCCATCATCCATCTCATTTTTCTATACCAAACTTGCATATAGGTTTATTTTAAACAAAACCCCAACTTTTGTAAAATTACACAAAAGGCCCAAACTTTCTCAAATTTACCTAACAAGACCCAACATATCAAAATGCTAAAATTTAAAGACAAAATCCATAAGGAGGAGTAGGATATCCCTACCTCGAAATTAGAGCCAAAACGGAGATGAAGGCCCAAAACCAAAGTGCTCCAAATCGCCAAACCTTCAGATTAAAACGAAGCCCTCAACCCACTTTACCTTTTTTACAAAGGACTTAGGATAGATTCACACTAGAAGGAGATGAAAACCTAGAGAGAAGGTTTGTAGAAAGAGAAAGAGAGAACAGATCTAGGGTTTTAAAGAGAAGAGGGGATGAAAAAGTGAAGTTAAAATCGCTGCTGTCTGCTGATATACAACAGGCTCGCTCGAGCGAATGATTGGTCGCTTGAGCGACCAGACACAGAAAACCCTCGCTCGAGCGAATAAAGTCTCGCTCGAGCCAAAAACTCGAAGCTTCAGGTCTGCAACCCAGAAGCACGCTCGAGCGACAGAATGCTCGCTCGAGCGAGGAACTCGAAAACATACACCTCGCTCGCTCGAGCGAAGGAAAGCTCGCTCGAGCCAAGAAACATAGCTCTCAGGTCCAGAACCAAACGCAATCGCTCGCTCGAGCGAAACCACTCTGGCTCGAACCACCAGACACAAAAACTCGACTCTCGCTCGAGCGAAGAAACCCTGGCTCGAGCGAATGACCAAAATTCTGGGCAGCAACCTTTTGTTCCCAAACACAACCAACCTGTAGCAAACCTTCTCAACACATCCTATAACTCAAATACGAAGTATGAAAGGACGTAAACAAGATTTACACAACTACTAACATCCATGGAACCACGTCCGGATCACTGTACAACAAGGGATAAAACTCGGGATCGCTATATGCCCCTTGTTTGAATGGCACCGCAACGCATTGTAGTCAGTCCTTAGAGTGACGAACACAACCAAATTCTCGGATACAGAGAAGACGAAGATGATCAAAACCATTACATGGGCACAATCAATTTGAAGTGTTTTACGGCTGGACTTCAGAATGAAGTTGCCTACGTATCCCAAAGATGGGAATCAAGCCTTACGTAGTTCGGGGGGGGAAGGTACACTCGGGTATTAACCTCTCCTTTTGCGCTCTAACTTTTGCCAAGGCCGCCCTTCCAGGTTTTCAACCTTGCGAGCTGTGTTCTTCTTTTCTTTTCAATTCTTTTCATTCTTTTCTTCTTTTTTTCGTTTCTTTTTTTTTTTTTTTCATTTTTTGCATTTTTTTGTTGTTTTTTGTTTTTTTTTGTTTTTTTTTGCTCTAACTTTTGCCTGGGTCGCCCTTCTGGGTTTTCGGCCCAGTGAGCCTCTCAAGGGTAAAAGCTGGTCCATGCCAAATGGTTTTGAGATCCCGAATCCGTCTGAATCCAAGAGAGTGGCTGTTGTCCGCTGACGATGTAGGAGTCCATCCAACGGGGGCTGAATTTGCCCCTAGTGTTATGGATAAGAACTCGATTGTCCTTCAGCAATACTTTCTTCTTTCCTCCCTTCTGGGATTTGGCATTCTTGCCGATCTTCATTGATTTGTAGAATGATCCATCTTCGACTCTTCGAGCACAATCTGGCATCTTTTGCCCCTAGTTCGAGGGGTGCTTCTGATCTAGCTTTGTAAGCTTCTTTTGATGACATCTGATCTTCTTGATCTGACTTCCCTACCCCTAGTTCGAGGGCTGCTTCTGATCCGGCCACACAGGCCTTACATGGTGGTTGACCGTTGAACATTCTGAATCTAAGTTCAAGGTTCGAAACCAAGGGGTCGAGTCTCGAGGCTGAGAGTGATCCTAGGCTGCACAATCTCAAGAGCGATTCCACACAGGTCTTCGCAGGATCGCGCAAAAACATTTTTTGAATTTTTTTAAGAAAGTGACAAATCGCTCGCGCTGAAGACAGTGCGGAACCAATCTAGATCAAGCCAGGATCCTTCCCAGTACTCACACTAACAAGCATGATCTCATTCGTTAAGGGCTTAGCATGCCTTTCTTTCTCTCAATTGATCAAATTTTGCAAATCCCGAGGAATTCCTTCCTCTTTGTTTTCACCGCAGTGTTCAAAAAGAGTTTTTGAAAAACTTAGGTCGATGTAATGAATTCAAGGCACAAAAGAGCAAGCGAAAAGCACTACCATTTCATTCAGGACTTCTGGCACAACTGGCACAAGGCAGAAGCGAGCACAAGAATGTGAAAATCACTGCTGTTTATTCAAATCTGTTGGCATTACTGGCTCCAAGGCAGAAACAGACTCAAAAGAAAACGAAAAGACAAACACAAAACAAGCAAGTGATGTCCGAGGTAACACCCCCGAAATCTCCCGACTCCAACAAAATAGGACTGACTCGGCACAACAAGACAGACCTAACTGACTCAGTATGAAAAGACTGACTCTATATAATGGGACAGACTCTAAACGACATAACAAAAACTGACTCAATACCCGAATCAGAAAGCACAAAAACCAGCATTCACAAATGCTCAAAACAGTGCGTGCCATACGCCATATCTGGAGTAAACTGAGTGCTACCCGCAGGTGGTTCATCCCTCGATCACATAGTCACAGTATCCCCCATAAATTCACTGATCAAGTGCCGATAGACTTTGCAAGACTGGTGCGGCAATGACCCCGTCGTCAATCAGATCTTGCACTTCATGGCGAAGACGAGAGCAATTGTCAATGCCATGACTGGTTTGTTGATGGAAGGCACAGTACTGGGCGGCATCATGCGTAGCCAGAAGAGGATTCGAGAGGGGCCGAGGCTCAAGGGGTTTGAGATGGCCTTGTCCAACAAGGATTTGGAGAGCTGTGGACAAAGGCATATAGAGGGCATGGAAGATCCTCTGACCTCGGGGTTGGTACTTCAAGGTTTGTGGATCTTTGTTGGATGCACCAGCAGAGGGATTGGTAGGTGCTGGCCTGGTTTGCTGATCTCTTCCAAGTGGAGGATTAGAGCTAACAAGATCGTTTCTAGTACAACATTCCTTGTCTCGGCTTGCCCCTTGATTCAGACTGCCCCCAACTTGAGTGGCAAAAGTATCATCCACAGTTTTTGCGATCACTGCAAGCACTTGCTGTTTGTTCAGTCCCTCGGCTTTCAAAGCCTCAACAACCCACTGAAGGTGTTCATGGGGACCAATTCCTGCCCCTACCCGGTTCTTACCACTTGCCCCCACTTTGCTAAGAGATTTGTCTTCTTCCAATGTAGCCCGTCCCAAGATTGGGGAGTATTTTGACATGAACTCCCTGGTAGGCGATGTGGTTGATGATGGAGCCAAAACTCCAAAGGTTAAATCTGCCACTGTTCTCTGAAGATCTTCAATCATGCTCCCCAGCTCAGAAGTAGTGGGTTTACGGGTTTGAGATGATTGGGGTTCAAGTGCATCCATCGTGCTTAAGCCCATGCTTTCCGGGATAAACATCTCGGGCTTGAGTATATGGGTCGGGGTGTATATACTGGGGTTGTAGGTGGGTGGCAGTGTATGGCTGAGGTTGAGATATGGATGAGGTACTTGGTCCTTGGGGTTTTGAGGTGGAACTATTGTCCGGTTGTCAATGAGATTCTGGATCTCATGACGAAGGCGGTAGCAACCATCGGTGCCATGGCCGCGCTGCTGATGATATACACAGTATTTGCTGGAGTTATGTCTGGCAGAGAGTGGGTTTGGCAAAGGTTGAGGATTAAGGGGTTTGAGATGCCCTCTTTCCATCAGGACTTTTAATGCGCTGGTTAGGCTCATATGGAGGGGGGTGAAAAATCTACCCTGAGCTCGGGCTGGGCTGGCTATTTGTAGGCTAGCCTTGGCAAAAGGGTCGGCTATGGCGACTGTGTTGAATTTAGCGGGTTTGGAAACAGTGCTACCGCCAGCATTAGTACTCCCGACTGGGAGCCTTACGGCAACCTCGGTGGACCCATCCTCAATGTCGTGAATGGAGTTAAGGCCCTGTGCCCTTTTGAATTGCTTCTCAAGGTTTGCAATTTTCACTGCAGTCGGATTGAATTCATTGACATCAGAGGGATGAAGCCTCTCAGTAGGCTGCACCAGGGGTGTGGAAACTCGAGCTTGAGTCAACCTTTCTCAGGGATCTGGACCCTGCAAATCTTCAGCTGGCAGAAGTGGGTCAAAGTTCGGCTGGGGTCCCGAAGCTGGATGCGAGGCAGATGCCCCAGATGGGCGTTGCGTTTCAGCACTGGTCTCATCCTGCATTGCAGTTCCCTGATTTAACGCTGCTATCATAGCCACAAATTCTTTCGAACCCCGTGCCATCACGGGTCTGCTGATGATGTGACTGGTGACTGTCGGATCAGATGAACAAATGAACCCTGTCTGGCCCTCCTTTGCCTTATCATTGGCGAAGGAAAACTGGTTGCCCTTGAACTGAATTTCTGACCTAGCAAAGTCTATCAGCACTAGTCCAATGTGCCCAGGGGATATCGGAGCCTTCTGAAGCTATGGTTCCAGGACTACCTAGCAAAAGAGAAAACAGACAGCACCTCAGCTCAACTTCACCAAAACAGATACGAGCGTAGCTGAATGACTGCACTCGTTACTGATTTCTGTCCCAAAATTCTGCCTCAAATCTGATACCCTCAGGTAAAACTAATTCTTCCAAATACTGATGCTCACAGGCCTGATACCCAGACTTGCAAACTGATACATGCATTCCTGTAGAGACGCACTCTAAAAGCACATAACAAGCAAGTGAGAGCCAAAACACCCCTATAGAGGGGTAAGGTTTCCCTGTCCTATTTTGTCAGGAGCTAGGGTTTCACTACGCACACAACGGTCTTAAACAACCTACATCGGGTAAACAACATGTCCTAGCTTGGAATGGTCACTATGGATTTCGATATGCACTAGGTCGAATGGTCGAAAAGGGTGCCCCGGTAAAACCGGGGTTTGTGTTCCCATACTGGCAGAGCCCGTAACCGGTAAGCCTTATGGCACGCAGCCTCTGGCAAATCGCTCAGGAATAACAGATGGCAAACACGGTGTCCTAGGCGCACCAATGCACATGCAATGCAAAAAAACCCATAAGTGTAGTCAAAACCAGATATCATGAGTTCGAGTCAAGTTCTCTAAATCCCCAGCGGAGTCGCCAGAAACTGTAGACGTCCCCGAACGCCCTGGGAGGATGATGTCCCGTTCCGTTCGTTTTGGGCTCACTACAGTTCGGACTCAAATTGTCACGGTTCTTAATCTGAACCAAAGAGTCCAAATTCGGCAAATCGTTTTGAGAAAACAGATTTTTAGAAAGAAGTGCCAAACATGGACTGCTTTGCCAGATACAGAGTCGCCACCTAAATATTTTATTTTGGGAAATTTAGGAAACCCTGACTCGTGCCTAAGGCCACGTGTCCGTCATCACCAAAGTTGCCTCGGCTCGGGAACTTGGGTACGATTGGGGAAGGTCACTTCGTGAGCACCCCCACTCGCCCGATCAAAGATCGGCCTCTACTAACCATGATATCTAGTTTTGAAAACATTATGCGTTCTTATTCCGGTTATTAGCCTAGATTTACTATGTGATGCGCACAGCATACAAGTATAGACTGGGTCGCCTGAATTGGAACAAAACATTTCATGTTTGTTTTTTTGAAAGCAGTTTGCTACTCGCAAGTAGGTTAAAAATGTGGATTTTGCCACCCTCGGGTGGGCTTAGAAAACATGGTTTTGCCACTATCTAGTGGGCTTAAAACTCGCAGTGAATGAATTGTTCCAATCCAAATAACCCAACCTTCACCCACAGGCATTCAGGCAGTTATATCACATAAGCACATAGCCTCATGGTAAGCATGCTATCATGGCAGTCACTCACACGCATGCAAGGATGCTAAAGCATAAAAACTTACCGAGTACTCCAAGCCAAAATAGAAGCTATGTTAGAAATCCATGCATGATCCTAACTATACAGAAATGCCTAATGCAACACATGCAAAAATGCAACTAAGATAGGCTCGGCTATTCTAAAGATGGCATGTGAAATGCTACAACTAACAAGTATTCAACTCGGAATTGAAATACAATGCAGTCAGTATGACGCGTCGAGCCCGGTGCATGCAAAACAGATGAATGAATGCAAACATGCTATCATACTGTATGCTAATTGAAACATGCCCTAATCTAACCATCATAAGCTGGTAAATAAAAGGGAGAAAGACGTGGGGTTGGAAGACATACATCACAAACACGCACACTTATTACAACATTGCCCTCGCGCAGAGGGTCCGAATAAATATACAGTCCCAAATAAATAATTACAGTCCGAATAAATACAAAACCCTAATTAATTAACAAATTAATCTAGGAAAGCAGTAAATTAGCATGCAAGCCTATGGACTGCCTCAGCTCTGCTCCGGATGATGGATGATGTATGCTTGTGTTGTTTTGCGCGGAAATCCATCGCGATGCCCCGGTTTGCCTCTGTTTGCAATTGTTCTCGGGATTTGTGCCAAGCTCCGGAAGGCTGCTGATTTCTGATTTGCTGCAACAGAGAGCAAGAAAGGGGCATAGCAATATATTTTCACATATGTATGCACACCTCGATCCCCGTGCCACCAATCACGCATCTCGATGCATGATGGCCGAGGAGTCGAATTGCACGACTCAATATGAAATGAATGCACGTATAAACACAACAAGACCGAGACTCCATCATGGATAATCTGGAGTGTCGGTGACCGGGAATTGAGACACGTTCCGTCACTCGGAGTACGAAACGTACCTCGTTTCCCGTGCTCGGGCTAACTCCTATCCCAAACACAATGCAATATGCATGACACGCATGAATGCAATCCTAACATGCAACCTAGCATACACAATGCTATGAAATGGCATACACAATGCTCGATGTAACACGGCATACACAATGCTCTAATCATACAACCTAGCATACGCAACGCTATGAACTAAGATGGCATACACAATGCATGATGGACTTACACCAATATGAGTGGACCTCAGCCACACTCACATCAGTAGCCATTAGATGAAAATGAGACAATCGAAATGCGTGCACACATGCACGCAAACCGAGGACCGAACCTAAGGCATAAATGCCATTCTACCAAAGCATGGCAAGGCATGGAATATGGCATATGAACATACAAATTTCACCGCTAAAATATGATGCTAAACAGCCCCGAAACATGGCAATACGGCACCCGATGCATGAGATGAACCCCGAAACTCAAAACTAGGCACATACAATGGCTTATAGCTATACAAAGAATGCATTATTTGAACATGAAGTCTAAAGACAGAGCCAAGGCAGTCCAAAAACATGAACTTTTCCAGTTTAAAGCATGGCCAAAAGATGCTAGCAAGATGACTTAAAAAGGCATGCAACTTTGACTAGCAAACGTGATTTACATGGAAAGTGCATGAAGCGTATGGAATCTCATCAAACCAGCAAAAATCAGTGAACAAAACATGCCAAAATATGCCCAAATAACCACTGAAGTGAAGCCAACACATGCAAAAATGATGAGCTCCTTTAGAGGGCTATGCAAGGGATTCTTAAGCACATACAAGGTGGACACTTAGCATGACATAAAAAACTCTGGAAATCAAATATGATAGTCCCAAAACTCGTCAAATTGGCCCTGAAATCAGTCAACAAAGCATGCAAGATAGGGCCTCTTTGGAAGGCCTAAAAGGCCACGAAACAAAACAAGGTGAGAGGGGGTCACCCCCCTCTGATTTTGAGGCTCAAAAATGCGTCAAAGCCACTGAAAATCCACTGGATTTCAGTGACTAAGAGGCCAAAACAAGGCCAATGCAAATGCTCACATGTATGGCCCTAATCATGAAGAAATGAGGCATGCATAGGGGAAGACGGCCCCAAACAGAGAATAAACCTTAATCAAACATGAAGATCATATGAAAACAAGACTTTTTTAAGTTTAGGTCGAGGTCCAAAAAGGCTCACAAGTAGGGCTAATGTATCATGCAAAAACAGGCCTAAAAGAGAGAATGAACAAACAAGGCAGTGAATGACCTCAAACAGAGAAGAGCCCTTCGACAAAGTTGAAGAGGGGCTCAAAAAAAGGCACTCTACAGTTTATGGAAAGTCCCAAATATGCCCACAAGTAAGGCTACAATATGATGCAAAAATGGCCCTAAAAGAGAGATAGAAAACAAGAGGCAGTAGCTGGCCTCAAACAGTGAAGAGCCCTTCAACAAAGTTGAAGAGGGGCTCAAAATAAAGCACTTAATAATTTGTCTCGAAGCCCAGAAATGCTCACAAGCAAGGCTAATATATCATGCAAGAAATGACCCTAAAAGAGAGATAAAGGGAAAGGGGCAGCAGATGACCTCAAAAAGAAAAAATTCCTAATCAAACATGAGGATGAGGTCAAAATAAGGCTGTTTTCAGTTCAGTCTGAAGCCCAAAAATGCTTGCAAAAGGGGCTAAGATATAGAACAAAATAGTGCAAAAATAGGGAGAATAGGAGCTTACCTTTGTAGCCTAACTTTCCAGCAGCCTTTGGTCCAAGAAAATGAGCTTTCAACCTCTGAAAATGACCTCCAAGGGGCTGGAAGGGATGATGGAGGTGGTAGGCTATGGGTTGTGGTGCAAAATGGCCAAGAAACTAGGGTTTTGGGAGCTTGGAATAGTGAAAATGGAGGGAGAAGGGGGTGAGCCTTGGCTGATTTTTCTAACCTCTTAGAAATGGAGGAGGGGTGTTGGTTATATAGAGGGAGAGGAGTGAAATAAAAGGGAGGAAAACAAATTCAAATTTCCCCCCCAAAAGGCAGACCCTCGGGCGGAGGATCTAGGGCAGAACAGCCGGCACAGCTGTAATACACCAGGAGAGACAATTCTGGCCGGCCAGGTGCAAAAGGTTCAGGTGGCTGGCCGGCCGGCCAGGCAAGGTGGCCGGCCGACCAGGTCAAAAGGGTCAAGTTGGCCGGCCACCCCCTAGGATGAAGCACCAGAAGTTAGCTTTCCAATGCCGCATACCTTGCATCAAAATTCTTCCTGTGCAAAAAGTTATGCCTGTTTTGGTGAAGCCGCGCAGATTCGGTCCAAACGGATTTCAACCAACCATATCTCCTCCACCCGGACTTGGCTCTAGGAGATTCTTGTGTGAAAAATGAAGCCCCGGAAATAAAATTTCCAATGGTGGTGGCCTCATACCTTAATTCCTCTTGTGCAAAGGGTTATTCCCTTTTCGGTGAAGCCGCGCAATGTTTTCTTTCCTTCCCAGATCTATGCTGAACCACTTTTGACCAAAAAAGGCTGGCCAGCCATCTGATTTGCTTGTTCTCCATGTGGCCACATTGAAGCCTCGGAAGTTAGCTTTCCAACGGCGCCAACCTCGCATCAAAATTCCTCCTGTGCAAAGAGTTATGCCCGTTTCGGTGAAGCCGCGCAGATTCGGTCCTACCCGGATTCATGCCGAACTTCTCCCAAACTAGTTTTCCTTTCTCTTCTCCTCTTTTCTTCAACTCCAAACCCCTAGACAAGGTGTTTCAAAAGATTTTTCAAAGATTTCATCTCTCTTTCATTCATTTCCACTTTGTCCTTGCTCGGTTTACCGAAAAGCGCAACATTTGACAAAATGCGAGCCTCGGAACATCGTAAAAACTTTATTTCAAAAATGTTTTGAAAGAGAGGGTTTTAAGGTCTAAAAATCTTTTGATCAAGATTGTTTTGGTCTAAAATCTTCCAAAAATGAACCCTAACTGATGCAAAACGAGGGTTCGGGGGCCAAAACGCGCGGTCCGGGGCCCCGAAAACTGACTGTTAGGCACCGAAAGTGGCATTCGACCACGAAGTGGGTCTCTCGAGCCACAGTGTCCCTCAAAAGGGAGGAAATAAGATGTACGCCAAAAACCGGAGCAAACGGAGGTGGTTAAGCGGTCCCGAACCGAGGCACACGGCCGACGGCTCCGAAAACTGGGAACCGGGCTCCAAACGGGAAAAATGGCCTACGACCACGAAACGTAGCCTACAGCCACTGAGAGATGATCTACGAGACCTCTCCCTCCCCTCGGGAAGAGTAAACGGAGAAAACGGGGCCTGGTTCGCAAACCAAGGCAAAACACAAAAGAGTCCGGAAGTCCGGAGGCAAGGGTCGCAATCGTGACTCCGCAACCTCAGAACGAGCACCATATGCAACATCACCAAGCGCTCAATCGGTGACGTCTGAGTCTTAAGGTCGGTCAAAAATGGGGTGTCTACAGCTTCCAGATCTTGTTCTTGGGTATTAGGGTTTTTATTTGGAGCTTCTTTGTTTGTTTTCCTTTGATATCTATGAGAGATTAATCATGAATTGAGTGGATCATATCAAAGGGTTTGTTTATTTTATTTATTCAATACAAAAAAGAGAGTTGTTTTTCGGTGGATTCCGTGGAATTTAGGCCTGAAGCTTTGGTGGATTCTGGAGTGGCTCATCATCATGGATTCGACATCAGCATTGTGGATTCAACGTTGGGCAAGACAATTCTGAGGTGAAGACCGTGGTGGAAGAGGCATATAGGGGTCGGTTTAGTTTGGGCGTGGATTCGCTATGTAATTGAGAGTACATTTTTGTAATTCCTTTTGTCTTCTTAGTGGATTTTTTTGTGGCTTTTGCCGGTGGTTTTTTTTTTTTTTTTTTATCACAATTGAAGGCACTCCAATTGTGGTTTTTCCGCATTAAAATCGTTGTGTCGATTTGTCTTAATTGTTTGATTGAGATTGTTATTCACTGGTTAAGATAGATACATAATCACAAATCAATATTTAGGGGATTTCTAGATTTTTCACTTGTCACTTATAAAAGTATAACAATAAGAATTCACAATGTTAAGATTTTGTTCTAACAAATTCAGAAACCACAGCTATTTCTTCTTCTTCTTCTCAAAAATGGCATAGGCAAATGGAAATATACAATTATTTGCATCTATCCCCACTACAATTGACAATACTCCACCATGTGGCTCCTTCAAATGGCAACCATCCACTCCAATGACTAGCCTATAAGTATTCTAAAAACTCTTATTCAATGAACCCCAACACAAATACAATCTCTTAAACTTTGACACTGGCTTATCCCCTTCATCAACTTTTCGAACTTCTTTCACCTTCATACATACTGTCGTTCCAGGATTAGTGCTTCTAATCTCTTTTACATAACCCCAAAGCATTGTAAATTGTTCAACGACGGTACCCTCAATCATTGTCAAAGCCTTTCTTTTTTCCCTTCTCGCTTTCTTTATGTTAACCTGCACATTGTACTCTGTTGCAATGATGTTTGTTAATGACTTAATTCGCCAGGTAGGGTTTAACCTTATCCTTTCCCAATATCTCTTCACAATCCATCTACTACTCACATGTGGTACATCAAATGTTCTATTGCATGTGTGTTCATCTACAAAATTTTTGATCCTATACACCCCTTCACTCTTCACAAAAGAAGCATAGCAAACCCAAGGATAACCACTTTTGCATTCTGCCCTAACCTTCTGTTTGCCACTCTTAGTAAATGTGATTTGTTTGCCCTACTTAATAGCATATTCCTTTACAGAATCCCTAAATAGAGCATGTATCTTGAACTCCATACCAAATTGGAATGTAGGATTCTACATGTCAGTCTCACTAAAAATAGGGTATTTAATCCTTTTGGAATTATTATCTTCATCAAAGGAGCTGTCAATGTTTTTTAGCTCATCAAATGACTTGTCCATGCTTTGTAGGTCATCATTGTCATCTACATCACCCACAACATCCTTACTACTCCTAAACCACCAAATTCTACATCTTTATCAACATTTTGATCATATAAAGCATCATCATCACATTGCTCATACTAACTGTCATTATATTTTTCAAACTCATCAGAAGAAGAATTTGACTAATTAGGATCATAGGCATCACTATCTTTCTCTTCTTCTACTTGAACATCAACAACTACCCCCTTACCCTTACTTCTTTCTACTCTTGACCCTACTTGACTCATTTTATATATTTATTGTTGGAAAATAATGATTTTTTAACTACTTTAATGTGAAATTAAAGTGGAACCCAATTGTTAGTTGAGGGGGGTCTAATTGGTTTTGTATTTTCTTAAGTGAGAAGGTTGCAATATAATAATAATGAGCCAAAATCATTGAGTTGTGAATGAGAATTGTCTCATAAAGTGGGCATCAATAAAATTTGGGCTTAGATTTGGATTGAATTTTGGTTTAGACTGGGCCTAAGCTTGTTCTTGTGCATGTGTTGGGTTTGATCTTAAACTTGGACATAGTCATGAGCTTGGGCTGAGTTGTGTTATGTTGGGCTTAACTTGTGCATGTGTTTGAGATTGGGCTTGGATCTAGTTATGTGTCACGCCCCCAAAATAATACAATAAAGATAACTCATATGCGGAACAAATATGAGAAAAACAACATACTTTCATATATCATAGTTTACTGTTTAACAACCAGTTAAATACCATGCAGGCTTACATATTTCCAAGTCATTGCTTGGTTACACAAATTGAGTCTTGCTCATTACATCTTAAGCCCTTGGCTTTACAAATAACAAACATACACACATAAGGCATAATTAAGAAGCTCTTGCTTCCTGAAAGTCCATCCATGCTATTACCTTGGAGGAAACATCTCACCTGCACCTGAAAATGATATTCTCGTATAGGGTGAGCTAACAACCTAGTAGAAATAATCTAACACAATATATGAGGTTTAGCAAAGGTATAAATACCACATATATAAACAATACCGATATGGAAGCATTTACAAGGCCTACACACCCATATGCCACTAAGACCAATCTTAATCCATTTTCCTTCAATTCATTTCCAGTTCATATATACTACTCAATTCATGAGTTAAATTCATTCTCTTTCAACAACCAAAATGAGACTACAACTCAATGGTTTTCCATTTATGCAAAACACACATAACACTTTGAACTTGCCATTTTAAGGATATTTCGTCCGAAGGAAGCGGCACCCATTTATATATAAAGTTTCGGGTCTTTCACCCAAGACACTCCGGCCAACTTGCTTTAAATGGAGTCCATCCCCTTTCTCCTCCCTAAACAAATATCCATATGCAATGTATCTATAAGCATAATCATATATGGAGTACATCTCATTTCTTCTCCTAATAAACATACATATACAATGTATTTATAAACATAATCACATATGGAGTATATCCCCTTTCTTCTCCCAATAAACATACATATACAATGTATTTATAAACATGGTCATATTCAATGACACTAACAATAGATTAACATTAAATCGCCTAATCCTCATACAATTTCTACAACAATCATGACTATCTTCCATCGATAGCCCAATACAATTATTTCCAAGAGATGTTCAATTTTGGAATAAATAGTTTATTCAAAACTTCCATAGGTGAGATAATACATATCCAATATCACCATCTATATCAATAACCATCCAATTTAACAAATTCAATGTTAATTCCAATTATTTATACAAAATAATCGTTTTATCAAATTAGGGCAAAAATTCCTCTTTTTCCAATATTGACCCAAACACCCAAAATCAACTATTTTGGTACACCAAGATCTTATATTTAAACCCCATACTCATTTATCTCTTATGCATCAAGAACCCTTCTTTTCATTTCACACCCAAATCTTAGATTTGTCCAAACTACAACCAAATCTCATCATCTATACACAATAGCAAATAACTAAGCTAAAAACTATATTAGAGTGTAGAAAATCCCTACCTCAAGCTTAGAAGAAGAAAAGAGTTGAAACCCCCAAAATCAACGATGATGAAACTCGATCTACACCGCACACAACGAAGTCCTCGAGAAGTTACACAACTTTGACGAAGGAACTATGGCAAAAATCTCAATGGATTTGGAGAAATCAAAGAGAAAAGATGATTTCTAGAGATAGGAGCTCAAGATCTGCAGATTCAGAGACTTTTAGAGAGAGAGAGAGAGAGAGAAAACAGAAAAGTGATCTGAAATGTCACTTTCGCGATTTGTTATAACACGGTCCGCTCCCGCTCGAGCGTGAAAAGCCCCGCTCGAGCGTGAAACCCTGCGTTCGAGCTTGAAATATGCTCCCCTAGTATTTTTTGCAGACACAGTCCCCGCTCGAGCGCCCGAATGCCCGCTCGAGCGTGGAGCAAAATTTGTGAAGCCCGCTCGAGTGGAAGAGCCAAATTTTGGGTAACAAAGGCTTGGAAAAACAAGCAACCAACATGTTCCAAACACACAACTACAACCCAATAACCAACATTAAGGGGAAGATAAGGGAAGCAAGACATGGACCACCATTCAAACAATACAAACTTGAGTCAGGAACACCACAAGAGACGGGTCAAAACCAGGGTCGCTATATTATGACCCAACATCTGTATCCGTTTTGCGACCTATCTAGTTGGATTATTCAAATAGCATTATATGTGTATATATATATATATTTATATCTAATACAAGGGAGGTTTTTAAGCTTTGTAACTCCAGCCTTAATGCCTAGAGTTGATGGCCTTAGTTAATGGCCCTTGATAGCCCTCATGATGATAGCCTTTATGGCTAGGGACTCGCCCTACTTGTATAAATAGAGGTCTTTCCCCTCCAAATTGGTAGGATGATTTTGATGAGATTTTTTAGATGGAAAATGGAGATGGTGTTTTGAGATAATAAAGTTGGAGATAGTTTTTAAGCTAAAGAGATTTTTCCTATCTTCTGTTTCCTAGCCCATTCTTTGGTTCTTTTTAGATAGAGAGTGTTGCCATTGTTAAGTTCGTCTAAGCTATTCAAAAGGTGCTTCAGCTATAGCTTGTTTCGACTGTCGTATCTTGGGAGATAGACGTCGGCATACCTCCAGCACCCATCGGTGAGGTAAATAATCTATTTTAAGGAAACTGCGTATAACATAGGTTTCGGTTTGCATCCCTTATCTTTTGTTCTTCAAAGTTTTAAATTTAAACTATTTATTGTATATTATTTTGTATGTCTATGCAAATCCAGCTAGTTATATGTTCCATGATGTAATCTATTTCATTCCTATATTTTTAGTTCTGTTGTTTATTCTGTATTTCATTCTTTAATAATAATAATAAAAAAAAATTATTTTAGCATTTCTATTTAATTTATTTTATATATTATTATTATGGAACAATACCAACACTTACATAATCATCCAAATTGTGTCTTATGTAAACATCTATTACTTTGTTTTCATCCACAAATCTGTCCAATATCAATACATCAGCATTATATTTTAGCAACTCCAACCCACCATAACTGCCAACCTTACAATAATAGTTATTACATGGACTACGTCCTAATTCCTTAGCCATGCAATACAACTCTATAATGGAAATTTGATCTCAATGACAAAAGTCAAAATGATTTACCATATCACCACTGTAAACACATAGCCTAACAATTACTCAACTTTAATTCCTTTCATATTATCAAACGCTTAATTACAAATTAGGATTTTTCACCACTATCAACGTAAATGTGATTAACTACCTCCCAATTTACTAAATCAACACAAAATATGATTATTTAACTCTAAAAATGCAAAATGCAAAACCCTAAACCCCTTTCACGCCTTTCCAAAATCCCATAACAAAATATGCTTTTAATGCAATAAAAACTATTACACGTCTATTTATAACAAGGTATTGAAAAAGAGCAAAGAAATCCCTACCTCAAGGAAGAAGAGAAAAAAGCCCGAAAATCCAACTTCGATGAAAACACAATCTGCTTAGATTAAAAAGAAGCTCTCGCCGTGCTCTACGTTTTGGTATAAGGGATTAGTATGAGATTCTCACTAGAAAGAGATGAAATCCAAGGTATAAGTGCTTGAAGCTCAAAAATGAAGAAAAGAGAGAGAACGGAGGGTGAAAAGTGAAGAGATTTTGACCAAAAAATTGACTTTTAAACATCTGATCCCGAACAAACCGCTCAAGCGGTCAAATCTACGCTCGAGCGGTGAATGAAATCTCTCAGTATCTATATTATCTCGAATAGACTGGTCGAGCTGTGAATCAAGGCTTGCAGTATTTTAGACAATTTTGAAAAACAGAGCTGGAAAGGTCTATGTACCGCTTGCGCTCGAGCGAACTATGCACACATTACAGATTCGCAAAATTCAAATGGACATAACTCTCTGGTTTGGACTCCGTTTAGGGTCATTCTTATGTACAAATTGAAGCCCCAGAAATTAGCTTTCTAATGATTCTAGCCTCACATCAAGATTCAAAGTGTGGAGAGAGAAAATAATAAAAGAGTGAAGACTATTCAAGAACAACTATTTGAATTTGGAGTTTTTGATCCAGTCTCGCCCAACCACTAAGGTAACGCCTTAACCATGGCTCAAATATTGACTAAGAAGGTTCTCAATTATGATAATCAAAGAGTCAAATATAATTCCATTATACCAAGAAGTACAAAGTGCTACAATGTGACGCCCCAAAATTTAAAGACATCGTAATAAGGTTTAGAACTTAAAATCAATTTTCTTAATTACCAACTCCTCATCAGTGTTGCCACCAAGTTTACCATCATCCATTAATTAACAACACAGAAATTAAAAGTTCTTAAATTGCAACTCCAAAGCAAACTTAAAGCTTGGTCTTAGTACATTCATGACAGAAAAACACAATTAAAAAAAAAAAAAAAAACTAGAGAAAACTAGATAACTCAGGAAAAGGAATCATGGGACTTGGCACACTTCAAGCTAACCAAGGCTGAACGTTACCTTCTAAGGTCTCGGAGTTTCCTTCGGTTTCTTCTGTACCTGGCATAAAACGCCATGGCAATGGGAATGCCAATGAGCGATGAGCTCAATAAGATACAAGAAATCCCAAAAAAACTAGCCACTTCCTACAGTTTGAAAACTTATGCAATAATAACACAGTGAAGTTAATTAACAACATTTAAAAATATACCTTCACCACTAAAAAGATAATAGCGCAGCGAAAACAACATATATATATACATGATTCATTACGAATATTTTCACAATGCAAATGTCAGGTTATCATAGAGTTCATAACGTAACCTCAATTAATTGTAAATTTGGTGAGCCTACGGTGACTCTCCGTGGAGTGCCGTCTTACCCAACCATTGACCCTGGCCAGGGACTATTCTGCACCTCCTCTTGATCGCGAGGCACTAGACCTACGGATGTTATGTGCTGAGTTAGATACTCAGGGCGTATCATCAGTAGTTCGTCTCAAGAGAACCAGCCTTCCAGAGATACTCCCACTGTGTAAGACCTTCACTACCACCCTTATCCCAAAACCAAATCCGTGAGGTCAGAATACGATCTGGGCCATGTCAAGGCTTCGCAAGCTAAATAATCACATTTCCTTAAAACCAAGGCACACCTGCACCAACTAAACATTGACATGCCTTTTTTCTTGTATTCATCTGCATGCGTATGGTCCAAAACCACCTATTTCATTTTCCTCATATTATGGTTATAATAGTCCTTGATGAAAATACACATCATGATTCATTCTAACTGATCAAGTATATTTAAGTGCATGCAAGACAAAATATGT
The DNA here is from genome assembly GCA_036172215.1 of Camellia granthamiana. Taxonomy (NCBI): domain Eukaryota; kingdom Viridiplantae; phylum Streptophyta; class Magnoliopsida; order Ericales; family Theaceae; genus Camellia; species Camellia granthamiana. Next base: position 74,842,125 of record CM069915.1, on the reverse strand, counting down.
AAGAACAATGCAATACAAAAAGGTTTTAAGCCATCACTAATTTGATTCTAGGTTCTGAACAGTTTCTAGCAAACTGTCCCCTCAAACAAAAATATAGAAATGATAGTAAATAATATTTGAAAATTTTTATTTTCGGTAGAGTTATAGATTATTAAGTTGGGAACATTTTTGAAGAGGACTCGAATTCATTTTTATTTTATTTTTATCAGCAAAGAAAAAATTTCATTAACAGCATGAAATTAAAGGTACAAGAAAATGGCATGCATCGAGAGAGATTCGGAAAGTACAAAATATCTCTACTACTGCTACTCGCATCCATACAACCAACCCCTTGGCCTCACGATTTTTTTTTTTTTTAAACAAAGAAAATAAAAAAGTTAAGAAGGACTTAACTAGAAAAGAAGATGTTCAAATAAATTAAAAACAATAAGTAACTTTAGATTCGTTGCGTTTTCAAAAAACAGTAGATAGCTTCAGATTCATTTGGCCATTGGAAGATGTCCAAATAAATTAAAAACACTTGAACACTGAGAAAAAGAAAACTACCCTCACAACAAAGCTCTCGGTGAACTCTCACAATGGCTCCAACAATGTCTCTGTCAGAAAGTGACAATTGAAATTGGTTAATGGCTCCAATGCTTCCTCTCTCAGATATTACTTGTGCGCTATTTATATATACATTTTTATTTATTGATACTATCACTTGTGTTGTGTTGTATGTCATTGATTGCGTTGCGTTTGGTTGTGTTATTGACTCGTTTTGTTTTCTATCTTTATTAATTGTGTTGTATTGTATGTCACTGATTGCGTTGCGTTGGATTGTGTTATTGACTCTTTTTGTTTTCTATCTTTCTTATTTACTTTTTGTTTCATTTCAAGTCTAAAACGGCGGGGTGGCGGGGTGATTTTGTGGTTTGTTCAAAGAAATAAAATTAAATAAAGGATTTATTATACTTTTACCTCCTTAAATAATTGTCAAATTATTTATTTCGTTTTTAAACTATCAATTGAGTTTATTTGATTCTTAAAGTATATAAATTAAAATTTATTTAATTTCTATACCATCGATTGAATATATTAAATTTCTAACATATTTTATTCAAACTTATTTAGTCATTGAAAAAATTACAAAAATAAAATATAAACCCATAAGTATTATAAATTAATAAAAGACACTACCTAATAAGATTTTATTACAAAAAAATCTTACTTTTTTGTTTTTTTTTTTTAAATGTGTTTTATTTTGTTGTATATTTAATTTAGTATTAGAATTGATTTCTCAATCTTGCCAATAAAATTATCATGATTATTAATTATATTGAAGAGGTATAATTAGATAAATTAAATAATAACATTTCGCTACAAGTAATAATAGAACAAAATAATATATTAATTAAATTACGAAAAACACTTAGCAAAAAACTTTAAAATAATAAATTATAAATTATAAATGAAATCTGGCATATTATAAGGGCAAGTAGTAGAAGATAAGTAACAAAATACTTTAGATAATTACTGATAATACAGTGCGTCCCGGTGAATGGGCTGGACCGATCCAAGCTCCTCGAGTCCACTGGATAACCTGCAAGCAAGTTCAATCAGGGAATGGGGTAGTCCCCCGGCGAACCCTCCGGTGTATGAATTAGAAAAGGTGATGGACAAAATGTAGAGAGAGAGAGAGAGAGAGAGGGAGAGGGGATGGAAAAACTTAACCTTCTTCTTGTCTTCGAGGTTTGCTTATATCCTTTGGTAATCATTTCGCTGTCTTAGCCGTTCTGACCTTCCCGCCGAAAGCTTGCGTCGTGGTTCGTCTTGTTCAGGGTGAGGGGGCGCCCTTCCGGCAGAGGGGTGTTGTCGCAATAAATGCTGTGATGGGTTGCATTAATGGTGATGTGCTGTGGCAATAACTTTGCAGATCTTTGTCTGCTGACATGGCCTGTTCTGCACCCGCCACGTGTCCGAGCCTCATTGGCCTTTCCTGCTCAGTTGGCCTCCGGCTGTACCGGGTTTTATTGACCGGGTTGTGCAATGGGATCTAAATGGTGGGCTTGGGTTTACTCATGGTGGGCCGTGGTCCTTGTGGGCCTATCCTTGTCAATTACCATTATGCCTCTAAAGGAAATTCACCATAATAACTGACGCCCATGTTTCAAAGACAAAATAAAAAATTAAAAGATTTTTTGAAATAAAATTTTAAATAGGTAGGTTCTTTTATTAATTTATAATACTTTTGAGTTTGTATTTTATTTTTGTAATCCTTATTAGGACTAAATAGATTTCAATTAAATATTTTGGGGAATTAATAGATTCAATGGATAGTTTAAAAATTAAATAGATTTTGATTCATATACTATGGGGACTTAGGGCTATTTTAGGAAGATTGTTAAAAACCATCTTTCAGCTTTTAATCTATTTTGAGTCACATCATCTCTCACATTTTTTACACGTCTTTTTAAAAAAATTCAAAAAAATTAAAATATTAGCTTTTAACTATTTTCTTAAAACAACCATTAATAGATTCAATCAATAATTTATAATTTAAATAGGTAATTTAACAATAATTTTAGAATATAAACTGTAATGAACCCATAAAGCAATTCTAAGGACACAAGGAAATGACATAAAGAATGACAAAGGAAATGACTCACTTTTTGTTATTATAATATTCTTAGAAAAGAAATTACAATTATATTATTTGTAAATTAAGATTTTAAATACTAATTATTTACAAAATTATTACTCCTTTAGTCCCAACATATTAGTCCTTTATTCCATTTTTTATTGTCTCAAAATATTATTCACTTTTTAAAAATCAAGTAATACAATAATATGAATTTACTATTTTGTTTATCAAGGTATTAACTTTAAAGCTTTTTTTACATGTTTACTTTGTTGTGGATATTTTTCAAATATTTTAAAGAGTAGATAGAAAGCTTAATCTCTCACTTTTAGGTTACATTTGGTTCATAGATTTGGGAAGGAATTTAGGAAGGAAGAGCAAAAAGTAGGTAATGTGAATAAAATATAGTTACATTTTTCGTACATTTCACACACCTTTTTTTTTTTTTTCCTTTTCAAATTTATCCCCAAATCTATGAATCAAACAAAACCTTAGTGAATATTACTTTATTTATATCACTATTCTCAAACATTTAAAAAATTAAAACCAGGTGATAAAGTATTTATGAAAGTGGGAATTAATAATATTTCGAGATTATAATCAAATAAAGGGTTTTTACAGCATAACAGTGTGACACCATCGTTCCCAATCCCATTAAGTAAAAGCTTTTTAAGTACAATTTTTAACAAGTTAGAAGTTAACAATTAGGAAACAACCGTTGAATATATTTCTTGACTTTAATAAGTAGTTTTTTTTTTTTTTTCCTTCAATTTATTCAAATTATTTTTGCCTTATAAATTAAAATATAGGTTTTCTTTTTTCTTTTTCTTTTTTTGTTGTTTTTTTTTTTTTTTTTTTGGAAGATGGAAATCAAATCATAGGCTATGACGATGGATCTGATTATGGATAAAAATACAAGTTATACCAAATACTTTTACACATTTTCAAAATAAAAGATATACAAAAAAAAATTATAAATAATTTTATATACTGCAGTGAATGCACCAATAAATTTCATTTTCAAGAAAGAAAAATCTTTAGAAAATTATTATATATAAAAAAAAAAAAAAATCAGAGTTTGACTCTTATAACAAAATAAACCTTGAGTTTTTAATTTTATTAATTTAAATTTTAATTGTTTGATTTATTTTTAATCTAAACCATCATCTTATTTCTATTAAGTAAAACTAATAAAAATGATATTGTAGTCATAAAATTCAATGTAGATTTATATAAAATATCTAAATATCATTTTTCATTGAGTTTAATGACTAAAATATTCGTTTTTCCATCAATTTTACTTAACAAAAATGGACTGATGGTTTAAATTGAAAACAAACAAAAAATTTAGAATTTAAATTAACAAAATTAAAAACTCATAATTTATTTTGTTACGAGCACTATAGGAAATTTGAGTTTTAAATGCTACTAAAAGCTTGAAAAACGTTGTAAAATGTTACAGCGACGTTTAAAATTTGTCGTTGATACAACAGTTGCAATAGCTTTACAATGATTGAAAACTGTCGCTAAAACTATTAGACGGCATTTTTTAAAACGCCAAAAATGTTTGACGTCCGCTTCTATTATGTCACAGACTAACGTATAACATCATCATGATTTCATTTAGTGGCGTTTTTTGAAAAAGTGCCACTTTTTTTTTTTTTTTTTTTTCTTTCTTCCTTTGTCTCTCCCCCTTGATTCTGAAATATGAGAAGAATTACTATCAATAAAGCATAGCATTTCAGAAGATATGCATTGAAAGATTCAACACGGTTATGAGGCCCCATATTTGCCAAGATTCTGAAATATAGCACAAGCGAAAGAATTTAATTAAAGAAGGCAGTTTGAAAATTTAATTACGAATACAAATGGCTCAAATTTCAATATCCATGCGCCAACCATGCATCAAGCTAATTAAAATTTTTATACATCTAATATATTGTAATCAACACATCATAAAATATTATACGAAGTTGGGAAAAAGTACATAAAAGTACTCAACTCATCTATAAACCAAATTAATTGTACATTTCATGAGATTTTTAATACACAAAATATATCTACTCTTCAATCCACGTGCTTGTTGGCATCAAACTTCTCACAGAGCTTAGATGCCTAAAACAATCAACCATCATCGACTTAAGAGATTCCATCAACAAATAAATTCATAATTCAATGAACAAATCCTCCACCAAACTAAGCCAAATACATTATAAGTGAAAATCTAGAAATCCCCTAGATATTGATTTGTGATTATGCATTAATTTTAAGCAATAAAACAATCCCAATCAAACAATCAAGATAAATCGACACAACGATTTTAACGTGAAAAAACCACAATTGGAGCACCTCCAATTGTGATAAAAAAAACCACGAGCAACAGCCACAAAACAATCAACTAAGAAGGTATAAAGGAATTACACAGGTATACTCTCAATTACCTAGCGAATCCACGCCCGAATTGAACCAACCCCTATGTGCCTCTTCCAACTCCGTCTTCACCTCGGAATTTTCTTGACGATGAGCCACTCCAGAATCCACCAAAGCTTCAGGCTCGAATTCTTCAGAATCCACCGAAGAACAACTTTCTCTTTTGTGTAGAACAAACAAATAATCCTTTGATATATACTCTTTAAACCATGAGTTGAATACTCGATTAAACATCAAAGAAAACCAGCAAACTAGCCCCAGATATAAATCCTAATATCCAAGAAGTAGATCTGAGGAAGTAATCCTAAAATCTGACAGAAACAAGTACTTATAGAAATCTGGGATTGCGAAGCTCGCTTGAGCGAAGACTCTCTCGCTTGAGCGAGAAACTAAAAACGCGTGTTTTCCATAAGTGGCTTCACTCGAGCCAAATAACCTGCGCTCGAGCATAAAATCATCTCTTTCAGGTTTTTACACAGACGCAGCCTTCGCTCGAGCGAGAACTCCTTCGCTCGAGCGAGCAAGGGTGGACATGCAACTTCGAATGTAATTTTGCATTTTGCTTCGGGTTTTCTCACTACAGAAAGTGGCAAGAGAATTTCTATTGAGGCTAGCCCACTGTGGAACGGGGAAAGGTCACCAAAGAAACAACATCGACAGCTTCGGCATCAAAAACAAAGGCAGCTTCGTCGGAGGAAACCACTAGAGGTGTAGCATTTATACTAGCACCCGCGTGCGCCATCTTCTTGTTGTTGTTGTTCCTATTTCAAAGTGGAATGAGAAGAATCCAATGAGAAGAGAGCGAGAGGGAGAAGTCCCAGTTGATTGATCCCTTGGGTCAGCCCGACCGTCTTGTCTTGTGTGAAGAGTCCTAGCAGTGGAAGTGCTGCTTCTCATTTGGTACCTTTCCTTGAACAAGCCAATCAACCTCAATCCTAGGGAGTGAACCGGGCGCAGAAGGAAGACTCTTTGATCGGGTAGTTCCCCTGCCTTGTTCTCAGTCATCTTAGGTGCAGTTGGCCAATCAAACTAATTACTCTAGTGGTTCCCTTGTTCTTGTCATAGTCATAGCAGTTAGCCCCTAAACCAGCTCTTGTTCTTTTGTTCCAGTTGTCGAAATAGAAAGAAAAACATTCCGTTTTGTGGTCTCATATCCAAGTTGCATCAATCAAGTCAGTTTATGAAGGGAAATCTTATGAACAAATCCTATATTCCTCCCCAATGAACGTACCTGAACCTCAAGCACGACAGATTGACTGAGAAAAGCTAACTAGCTGACTGAGAGATCAGTTTCACCTCGAATTCGTCAGCGGCAAAATCACCCGTCTCTAGTACAGAACCTGGGCCCGAGACTACTAATCAAGTCTGTTAACTTCAAGCGCAGTCAGATAGGTTGCTGTGCTCACTCAATCTATCGCTAAGTTCAGTCGACTGTCAGTTCACTTCACTCACTCTACTGCTCTAGAAGTAGCAAGTGGACATCACCTCTGTTTACCCGGTCCAGTAGGACACTTTTAGGGCAGAACCTTTGTCTCAACCAAGCGACTGATAGAGCATTAGAGTTCGTTCAGTAAAGCAGACAGTCGAATTAGTCATGTTACTGACTGGTCTCGATATAGTACTAATGAAAGTACACGGAACACCAACACCATCTCGACGAATTAAAGAACAGTAAACCCGGCTTGTTGACCTCAACTTCAAGCTTGTATTATTTGAATCCGAGCTCTTTCAGTGAACTTTCTTCACTAAAATCATTATTGATAGACGGATATCAAAAGCAGAAGGAATGATGAAACCATCGGAACTGACTCGAGGCTTTCCACTTTGCTTTCGGTTGACCTGACTCCTAGCTTTTCCCTTTGAGACTAATCTTTACCCTCAATGAGATATTTGAGATAGATTCTCAGATTGAAGATCAATTTCAGATTTTGATTTAGAAATGGAAATCTATGACAAAGGAAGACAGTCTTTTTTCCACAGGTTGGAGGAAGAATCACAGGAGCAGACGAGAAAACGAGTTTGATCGAAATCCATTCTGTCACTGACTGGATTTGACGTGAAAGCCTCTAAAAGAGATTTTCTCATTACAGACATTGATAATAGAAGAGATATTCGTCCATCTCCTAATAGGCGTAATCTAGGCTTCCCTTTAGCCTCTTATCCTCTGAGAGGGATTCTCATGCCACACACGGGGTAGCGTCATTCGCAGGCGCACTATCCTGCTTCGGGGAGGCAGATAAGTTCATCACATAAAAGAGATTTCCAAAGAGACCTTTTTGAGAACCCAAAAATAGAAGAAATCGGGCATGAAGGACGCGAAAGCATCTCCCTTATTGAGCGAGAAGCGCGGGGCACAGTTCTCACTTGGGCAAGGAATCCAAGACTGGCGGGATCGGATTGGCTCAAAACCCCTTCTTTATATGATTTCTTGGTTTTCAGATTCTTCTTTGAACTATCTTTCTCTGATTTCTTGGTTTCAGATGATGATGAGAAGAACCGTTATCACACTGAAATGCTTTTCATATGAATGAGACGT
>CM069915.1:74731734-74834339 GCA_036172215.1 Camellia granthamiana | reverse complement strand
TCTCCTGCACAGTGGCAGATATGTAAATACGACGTTTACTTACCATTTCTCATGCATTAGGGTTCGAACACTCGAACACCTATACGGATTCTCCTGCACAGTGGCGTTTACTTACCATTTCTCACGTATTAGGGTTCGAACAATCGAACACCTACACGGATTCTCCTGCACAGCGGCAGATATGTAAATACGACGTTTACTTACCATTTCTGACGAGTTACGCTTCGAACACTCGAACACCTATAGGGATTCTCCTACACAGTGGCAGGAATGTAAATACGGCGTTTACTTACCATTTCTCGCGCATTACGGTTCGAACACTCGAACACCTATACGGATTCTCCTGCACAGTGGCAGATATGTAAATACGGCGTTTACTTACCATTTCTCACGCATTAGGGTTCGAACACACGAACACCTATACGGATTCCCCCGCACAGTGGCAGATATGTAAATACGGCGTTTACTTACCATTTCCCACGCATTACGGTTCGAACACTCGAACACCTATACGGATTCTCCTGCACAGTGGCAGATATGTAAATACGGCGTTTACTTACAATTTCTCACGCATTACGCTTCGAACACTCGAACACATATACGGATTCTCCTGCACGGTGGCAGATATGTAAATACGACGTTTACTTACCATTTCTCACGCATTATGCTACGAATATTCGAACACCTATTCGGATTCTCCTGCACAGTGGCTGATATGTAAATACGACGTTTACTTGCCATTTCTCATGCATTAGGGTTCGAACACTCGAACACCTATACGGATTCTCCTGCACAGTGGCAGATATGTAAATACGGTGTTTACTTACCATTTCTCACGCATTAGGGTTCTAACAATCGAGCACCTACACGGATTCTCCTACACAGTGGCAGATATGTAAATACGACATTTACATACCATTTCTCACGCATTAGGGTTCGAACACTCGAACACCTACACGGATTCTCCTGCACAGTGGCTGATATGTAAATACGGCGTTTACTTACCATTTCTCATGCATTAGGATTCGAACACTCGAACACCTATACAGATTCTCCTGCACAGTGGCAGATATGCAAATACGGTGTTTACTTACCATTTCTCACGCATTAGGGTTCGAACAATCGAACACCTACACGGATTCTCCTGCACAGTGGCAGATATGTAAATACGACGTTTACTTACCATTTCTCACGCATTACGCTTCGAACACCTATACGGATTCTCCGGCACAGTGGCTGATATGTAAATACGACGTTTACTTACCATTTCTCATGCATTAGGGTTCGAACACTCGAACACCTATACGGATTCTCCTGCACAGTGGCAGATATGTAAATACGGTGTTTACTAACCATTTCTCACGCATTAGGGTTCGAACAATCGAACACCTACACGGATTCTCCTGCACAGTGGCAGATATGTAAAGACGACGTTTACTTACCATTTCTCACGCATTACGCTTCGAACACTCGAACACCTATACGGATTCTCCTGCTCAGTGGCTGATATGTAAATACGACGTTTACTTACCATTTCTCATGCATTAGGGTTCGAACACTCGAACACCTATACGGATTCTCCTGCACAGTGGCGGATATGTAAATATGTCGTTTACTTACCATTTCTCACGTATTAGGGTTCGAACAATCGAACACCTACACGGATTCTCCTGCACAGCGGCAGATATGTAAATATGACGTTTACTTACCATTTCTGACGAGTTACGCTTCGAACACTCGAACACCTATAGGGATTCTCCTACACAGTGGCAGGAATGTAAATACGGCGTTTACTTACCATTTCTCGCGCATTACGGTTCGAACACTCGAACACCTATACGGATTCTCCTGCACAGTGGCTGATATGTAAATACGGTGTTTACTTACCATTTCTCACGCATTAGGGTTCGAACAATCGAACACCTACACGGATTCTCCTGCATAGTGGCAGATATGTAAATACGGCGTTTACTTACCATTTCTCACGCATTACGGTACGGACCCTAGAACACCTGTACGGATTCTCCTGCACAGTGGCAGATATGTAAATACGGCGTTTACTTACCATTTCTCACGCATTTGGGTTCGAACACACGAACACCTATACGGATTCTCCTACACAGTGGCAAATATGTAAATACGGCATTTACTTACCATTTCCCACGCATTAGGCTTCGAATACCCGAACACCTACACGGATTCTCCTGCACAGTGGCAGATATGTAAATACGACGTTTACTTACCATTTCTCATGCATTAGGGTTCGAACACTCGAACACCTATACGGATTCTCCTGCACAGTGGCGTTTACTTACCATTTCTCACGTATTAGGGTTCGAACAATCGAACACCTACACGGATTCTCCTGCACAGCGGCAGATATGTAAATACGACGTTTACTTACCATTTCTGACGAGTTACGCTTCGAACACTCGAACACCTATAGGGATTCTCCTACACAGTGGCAGGAATGTAAATACGGCGTTTACTTACCATTTCTCGCGCATTACGGTTCGAACACTCGAACACCTATACGGATTCTCCTGCAGAGTGGCAGATATGTAAATACGGCGTTTACTTACCATTTCTCACGCATTAGGGTTCGAACACACGAACACCTATACGGATTCCCCTGCACAGTGGCAGATATGTAAATACGGCGTTTACTTACCATTTCTCACGCATTACGGTTCGAACACTCGAACACCTATACGGATTCTCCTGCACAGTGGCAGATATGTAAATACGGCGTTTACTTACAATTTCTCACGCATTACGCTTCGAACACTCGAACACATATACGGATTCTCCTGCACGGTGGCAGATATGTAAATACGACGTTTACTTACCATTTCTCACGCATTATGCTACGAATATTCGAACACCTATTCGGATTCTCCTGCACAGTGGCTGATATGTAAATACGACGTTTACTTGCCATTTCTCATGCATTAGGGTTCGAACACTCGAACACCTATACGGATTCTCCTGCACAGTGGCAGATATGTAAATACGGTGTTTACTTACCATTTCTCACGCATTAGGGTTCGAACAATCGAGCACCTACACGGATTCTCCTACACAGTGGCAGATATGTAAATACGACATTTACATACCATTTCTCACGCATTAGGGTTCGAACACTCGAACACCTACACGGATTCTCCTGCACAGTGGCTGATATGTAAATACGGCGTTTACTTACCATTTCTCATGCATTAGGATTCGAACACTCGAACACCTATACGGATTCTCCTGCACAGTGGCAGATATGCAAATACGGTGTTTACTTACCATTTCTCACGCATTAGGGTTCGAACAATCGAACACCTACACGGATTCTCCTGCACAGTGGCAGATATGTAAATACGACGTTTACTTACCATTTCTCACGCATTACGCTTCGAACACTCGAACACCTATACGGATTCTCCGGCACAGTGGCTGATATGTAAATACGACGTTTACTTACCATTTCTCATGCATTAGGGTTCGAACACTCGAACACCTATACGGATTCTCCTGCACAGTGGCAGATATGTAAATACGGTGTTTACTAACCATTTCTCACGCATTAGGGTTCGAACAATCGAACACCTACACGGATTCTCCTGCACAGTGGCAGATATGTAAAGACGACGTTTACTTACCATTTCTCACGCATTACGCTTCGAACACTCGAACACCTATACGGATTCTCCTGCTCAGTGGCTGATATGTAAATACGACGTTTACTTACCATTTCTCATGCATTAGGGTTCGAACACTCGAACACCTATACGGATTCTCCTGCACAGCGGCGGATATGTAAATATGGCGTTTACTTACCATTTCTCACGTATTAGGGTTCGAACAATCGAACACCTACACGGATTATCCTGCACAGCGGCAGATATGTAAATACGACGTTTACTTACCATTTCTGACGAGTTACGCTTCGAACACTCGAACACCTATAGGGATTCTCCTACACAGTGGCAGGAATGTAAATACGGCGTTTACTTACCATTTCTCGCGCATTACGGTTCGAACACTCGAACACCTATACGGATTCTCCTGCACAGTGGCAGATATGTAAATACGGCGTTTACTTACCATTTCTCACGCATTAGGGTTCGAACACACGAACACCTATACGGATTCCCCTGCACAGTGGCAGATATGTAAATACGGCGTTTACTTACCGTTTCTCACGCATTACGGTTCGAACACTCGAACACCTATACGGATTCTCCTGCACAGTGGCAGATATGTAAATACGGCGTTTACTTACAATTTCTCACGCATTACGCTTCGAACACTCGAACACATATACGGATTCTCCTGCACGGTGGCAGATATGTAAATACGACGTTTACTTACCATTTCTCACGCATTATGCTTCGAATATTCGAACACCTATTCGGATTCTCCTGCACAGTGGCTGATATGTAAATACGACGTTTACTTGCCATTTCTCAAGCATTAGGGTTCGAACACTCGAACACCTATACGGATTCTCCTGCACAATGGCAGATATGTAAATACGGTGTTTACTTACCATTTCTCACGCATTAGGGTTCGAACAATCGAGCACCTACACGGATTCTCCTACACAGTGGCAGATATGTAAATACGACATTTACATACCATTTCTCACGCATTAGGGTTCGAACACTCGAACACCTACACGGATTCTCCTGCACAGTGGCTGATATGTAAATACGGCGTTTACTTACCATTTCTCATGCATTAGGATTCGAACACTCGAACACCTATACGGATTCTCCTGCACAGTGGCAGATATGCAAATACGGTGTTTACTTACCATTTCTCACGCATTAGGGTTCGAACAATCGAACACCTACACGGATTCTCCTGCACAGTGGCAGATATGTAAATACGACGTTTACTTACCATTTCTCACGCATTACGCTTCGAACACTCGAACACCTATACGGATTCTCCGGCACAGTGGCTGATATGTAAATACGACGTTTACTTACCATTTCTCATGCATTAGGGTTCGAACACTCGAACACCTATACGGATTCTCCTGCACAGTGGCAGATATGTAAATACGGTGTTTACTAACCATTTCTCACGCATTAGGGTTCGAACAATCGAACACCTACACGGATTCTCCTGCACAGTGGCAGATATGTAAAGACGACGTTTACTTACCATTTCTCACGCATTACGCTTCGAACACTCGAACACCTATACGGATTCTCCTGCTCAGTGGCTGATATGTAAATACGACGTTTACTTACCATTTCTCATGCATTAGGGTTCGAACACTCGAACACCTATACGGATTCTCCTGCACAGTGGCAGATATGTAAATACGATGTTTACTTACCATTTCTCATGCATTACGGTTCGAACACTCGAACACCTATACGGATTCTCCTGCACAGTGGCTGATATGTAAATACGGCGTTTACTTACCATTTCTCACGCAATACGCTTCGAACACTCGAACACCTATACGGATTCTCCGGCAGAGTGGCTGATATGTAAATACGACGTTTACTTACCATTTCTCATGCATTAGGGTTCGAACACTCGAACACCTATACGGATTCTCCTGCACAGTGGCAGATATGTAAATACGGTGTTTACTAACCATTTCTCACGCATTAGGGTTCGAACAGTCGAACACCTACATGGATTCTCCTGCACAGTGGCAGATATGTAAAGACGACGTTTACTTACCATTTCTCACGCATTACGCTTCGAACACTCGAACACCTATACGGATTCTCCTGCACAGTGGCTGATATGTAAATACGACGTTTACTTACCATTTCTCATGCATTAGGGTTCGAACACTCGAACGCCTATACGGATTCTCCTGCACAGTGGCAGATATGTAAATACGACGTTTACTTATCATTTCTCATGCATTAGGGTTCGAACACTCGAACACCTATACGGATTCTCCTGCACAGTGGCAGATATGTAAATACGGTGTTTACTTACCATTTCTCACGCATTAGGGTTCGAACAATCGAACACCTACACGGATTCTCCTGCATAGTGGCAGATATGTAAATACGGCGTTTACTTACCATTTCTCACGCATTACGGTTCGAACACTCGAACACCTATACGGATTCTCCTGCACAGTGGCAGATATGTAAATACGGCGTTTACTTACAATTTCTCACGCATTACGCTTCGAACACTCGAACACATATACGGATTCTCCTGCACGGTGGCAGATATGTAAATACGACGTTTACTTACCATTTCTCACGCATTATGCTTCGAATATTCGAACACCTATTCGGATTCTCCTGCACAGTGGCTGATATGTAAATACGACGTTTACTTGCCATTTGTCATGCATTAGGGTTCGAACACTCGAACACCTATACGGATTCTCCTGCACAGTGGCAGATATGTAAATACAGTGTTTACTTACCATTTCTCACGCATTTGGGTTCGAACACACGAACACCTATACGGATTCTCTTGCACAGTGGCAAATATGTAAATACGACGTTTACTTACCATTTCTCATGCATTAGGGTTCGAACACTCGAACACCTATACGGATTCTCCTGCACAGTGGCAGATATGTAAATGCGGCGTTTACTTACCATTTCTCACGCATTACGGTTCGGACACTCGAACACCTATACGGATTCTCCTACACAGTGGCAGATATGTAAATACGGCGTTTACTTACCATTTCTCACGCATTTGGGTTCGAACACACGAACACCTATACGGATTCTCTTGCACAGTGGCAAATATGTAAATATGGCGTTTACTTACCATTTCTCACGCATTAGGGTTCGAACACTCGAACACCTACACGGATTCTCCTGCACAGTGGCTGATATGTAAATACGGCGTTCACTTACCATTTCTCATGCATTAGGATTCGAACACTCGAACACCTATACGGATTCTCCTGCACAGTGGCAGATATGCAAATACGGTGTTTACTTACCATTTCTCACGCATTAGGGTTCGAACAATCGAACACCTACACGGATTCTCCTGCACAGTGGCAGATATGTAAATACGACGTTTACTTACCATTTCTCACGCATTACGCTTCGAACACTCGAACACCTATACGGATTCTCCGGCACAGTGGCTGATATGTAAATACGACGTTTACTTACCATTTCTCATGCATTAGGGTTCGAACACTCGAACACCTATACGGATTCTCCTGCACAGTGGCAGATATGTAAATACGGTGTTTACTAACCATTTCTCACGCATTAGGGTTCGAACAATCGAACACCTACACGGATTCTCCTGCACAGTGGCAGATATGTAAAGACGACGTTTACTTACCATTTCTCACGCATTACGCTTCGAACACTCGAACACCTATACGGATTCTCCTGCTCAGTGGCTGATATGTAAATACGACGTTTACTTACCATTTCTCATGCATTAGGGTTCGAACACTCGAACACCTATACGGATTCTCCTGCACAGTGGCAGATATGTAAATACGACGTTTACTTACCATTTCTCATGCATTAGGGTTCGAACACTCGAACACCTATACGGATTCTCCTGCACAGTGGCTGATATGTAAATACGGCGTTTACTTACCATTTCTCACGCATTACGCTTCGAACACTCGAACACCTATACGGATTCTCCGGCAGAGTGGCTGATATGTAAATACGACGTTTACTTACCATTTCTCATGCATTAGGGGTCGAACACTCGAACACCTATACGGATTCTCCTGCACAGTGGCAGATATGTAAATACGGTGTTTACTAACCATTTCTCACGCATTAGGGTTCGAACAATCGAACACCTACACGGATTCTCCTGCACAGTGGCAGATATGTAAAGACGACGTTTACTTACCATTTCTCACGCATTACGCTTCGAACACTCGAACACCTATACGGATTCTCCTGCACAGTGGCTGATATGTAAATACGACGTTTACTTACCATTTCTCATGCATTAGGGTTCGAACACTCGAACGCCTATACGGATTCTCCTGCACAGTGGCAGATATGTAAATACGACGTTTACTTATCATTTCTCATGCATTAGGGTTCGAACACTCGAACACCTATACGGATTCTCCTGCACAGTGGCAGATATGTAAATACGGTGTTTACTTACCATTTCTCACGCATTAGGGTTCGAACAATCGAACACCTACACGGATTCTCCTGCATAGTGGCAGATATGTAAATACGGCGTTTACTTACCATTTCTCACGCATTACGGTACGGACACTAGAACACCTGTACGGATTCTCCTGCACAGTGGCAGATATGTAAATACGGCGTTTACTTACCATTTCTCACGCATTTGGGTTCGAACACACGAACACCTATACGGATTCTCCTACACAGTGGCAAATATGTAAATACGGCGTTTACTTACCATTTCCCACGCATTAGGCTTCGAATACCCGAACACCTACACGGATTCTCCTACACAGTGGCAGATATGTAAATACGACGTTTACTTACCATTTCTCATGCATTAGGGTTCGAACACTCGAACACCTATACGGATTCTCCTGCACAGTGGCGGATATGTAAATATGGCGTTTACTTACCATTTCTCACGTATTAGGGTTCGAACAATCGAACACCTACACGGATTCTCCTGCACAGCAGCAGATATGTAAATACGACGTTTACTTACCATTTCTGACGAGTTACGCTTCGAACACTCGAACACCTATAGGGATTCTCCTACACAGTGGCAGGAATGTAAATACGGCGTTTACTTACCATTTCTCGCGCATTACGGTTCGAACACTCGAACACCTATACGGATTCTCCTGCACAGTGGCAGATATGTAAATACGGCGTTTACTTACCATTTCTCGCGCATTACGCTTCGAACACTCGAACACCTATACGGATTCTCCTGCACAGTGGCAGATATGTAAATACGACGTTTACTTACCATTTCTCATGCATTAGGGTTCGAACACTCGAACACCTATACGGATTCTTCTGCACAGTGGCTGATATCTAAATACGACGTTTACTTACCATTTCTCACGCATTAGGGTTCGAACAATCGAACACCTACACGGATTCTCCTGCACAGTGGCAGATATGTAAAGACGACGTTTACTTACCATTTCTCACGCATTACGCTTCGAACACTCGAACACCTATACGGATTCTCCTGCACAGTGGCTGATATGTAAATACAACGTTTTCTTACCATTTCTCATGCATTACGGATCGAACACCCGAACACCTATACGGATTCTCCAGCACAGTGGCAGATATGTAAATACGGTGTTTACTTACCATTTCTCACGCATTAGGGTTCGAACATTCGAACACCTACACGGATTCTCCTGCACAGTGGCAGATATGTAAATACGACGTTTACTTACCATTTCTCACGCATTAGGGTTCGAACACTCGAACACCTACACGGATTCTCCTGCACAGTGGCAGAAATGTAAATACGACGTTTACTCACCATTTCTCAGGCATTAGGGTTCGAACACTCGAACACCTATACGGATTTTCCTGCATAGTGGCAGATATGTAAATACGGCGTTTACTTAGCATTTCTCACGCATTACGGTTCGGACACTCGAACACCTGTACGGATTCTCCTGCACAGTGGCAGATTTGTAAATACGGCGTTTACTTACCATTTCTCACGCATTTGGGTTCGAACACACGAACACCTATACGGATTCTCTTGCACAGTGGCAAATATGTAAATATGGCGTTTACTTACCATTTCTCACGCATTAGGGTTCGAACACTCGAACACCTACACGGATTCTCCTGCACAGTGGCTGATATGTAAATACGGCGTTTACTTACCATTTCTCATGCATTAGGATTCGAACACTCGAACACCTATACGGATTCTCCTGCACAGTGGCAGATATGTAAATACGGTGTTTACTTACCATTTCTCACGCATTAGGGTTCGAACAATCGAACACCTACACGGATTCTCCTGCACAGTGGCAGATATGTAAATACGACGTTTACTTATCATTTCTCACGCATTACGCTTCGAACACTCGAACACCTATACGGATTCTCCGGCACAGTGGCTGATATGTAAATACGACGTTTACTTACCATTTCTCATGCATTAGGGTTCGAACACTCGAACACCTATACGGATTCTCCTGCACAGTGGCAGATATGTAAATACGGTGTTTACTTACCATTTCTCACGCATTAGGGTTCGAACAATCGAACACCTATACGGATTCTCCTACATAGTGGCAGATATGTAAATACGGCGTTTACTTACCATTTCTCACGCATTACGGTTCGGACACTCGAACACCTGTACGGATTCTCCTGCACAGTGGCAGATATGTAAATACGGCGTTTACTTACCATTTCTCACGCATTTGGGTTCGAACACACGAACACCTATACGGATTCTCCTACACAGTGGCAAATATGTAAATACGGCGTTTACTTACCATTTCTCACGCATTAGGCTTCGAACACCCAAACACCTACACGGATTCTCCTGCACAGTGGCAGATATGTAAATACGACGTTTACTTACCATTTCTCATGCAATAGGGTTCGAACACTCGAACACCTATACGGATTCTCCTGCACAGTGGCAGATATGTAAATATGGCGTTTACTCTCCATTTCTCACGTATGAGGGTTCGAACAATCGAACACCTACACGGATTCTCCTGCACAGCGGCAGATATGTAAATACGACGTTTACTTACCATTTCTGACGAATTACGCTTCGAACACTCGAACACCTATACGGATTCTCCTGCACAGTGGCAGATATGTAAATACGGCGTTTACTTACCATTTCTCACGCATTACGGTTTGAACACTCGAACACCTATACGGATTCTCCTGCACAGTGGCAGATATGTAAATACGGCGTTTACTTACAATTTCTCACGCATTACGCTTCGAACACTCGAACACCTATACGGATTCTCCTGCACGGTGGCAGATATGTAAATACGACGTTTACTTACCATTTCTGATGCATTAGGGTTCGAACACTCGAACACCTATACGGATTCTCCTGCACAGTGGCAGATATGTAAATACGATGTTCACTTACCATTTCTCACACATTACGCTTCGAACACTCGAACACCTATACGGATTCTCCTGCACAGTGGCAGATATGTAAATACGACGTTTACTTACCATTTCTCATGCATTAGGGTTCGATCACTCGAACACCTATACGGATTCTCCTGCACAGTGGCAGATATGTAAATACGGTGTTTACTTACCATTTCTCACGCATTAGGGTTCGAACAATCGAACACCTATACGGATTCTCCTACATAGTGGCAGATATGTAAATACGGCGTTTACTTACCATTTCTCACGCATTACGGTTCGGACACTCGAACACCTGTACGGATTCTCCTGCACAGTGGCAGATATGTAAATACGGCGTTTACTTACCATTTCTCACGCATTTGGGTTCGAACACACGAACACCTATACGGATTCTCCTACACAGTGGCAAATATGTAAATACGGCGTTTACTTACCATTTCTCACGCATTAGGCTTCGAACACCCAAACACCTACACGGATTCTCCTGCACAGTGGCAGATATGTAAATATGACGTTTACTTACCATTTCTCATGCATTAGGGTTCGAACACTCGAACACCTATACGGATTCTCCTGCACAGTGGCAGATATGTAAATATGGCGTTTACTCTCCATTTCTCACGTATGAGGGTTCGAACAATCGAACACCTACACGGATTCTCCTGCACAGCGGCAGATATGTAAATACGACGTTTACTTACCATTTCTGACGAATTACGCTTCGAACACTCGAACACCTATACGGATTCTCCTGCACAGTGGCAGATATGTAAATACGGCGTTTACTTACCATTTCTCACGCATTACGGTTTGAACACTCGAACACCTATACGGATTCTCCTGCACAGTGGCAGATATGTAAATACGGCGTTTACTTACAATTTCTCACGCATTACGCTTCGAACACTCGAACACCTATACGGATTCTCCTGCACGGTGGCAGATATGTAAATACGACGTTTACTTACCATTTCTGATGCATTAGGGTTCGAACACTCGAACACCTATACGGATTCTCCTGCACAGTGGCAGATATGTAAATACGATGTTCACTTACCATTTCTCACACATTACGCTTCGAACACTCGAACACCTATACGGATTCTCCTGCACAGTGGCAGATATGTAAATACGACGTTTACTTACCATTTCTCATGCATTAGGGTTCGAACACTCGAACACCTATACGGATTCTTCTGCACAGTGGCTGATATCTAAATACGACGTTACTTACCATTTCTCACGCATTAGGGTTCGAACAATCGAACACCTACACGGATTCTCCTGCACAGTGGCAGATATGTAAAGACGACGTTTACTTACCATTTCTCACGCATTACGCTTCGAACACTCGAACACCTATACGGATTCTCCTGCACAGTGGCTGATATGTAAATACAACGTTTACTTACCATTTCTCATGCATTACGGATCGAACACCCGAACACCTATACGGATTCTCCAGCACAGTGGCAGATATGTAAATACGGTGTTTACTTACCATTTCTCACGCATTAGGGTTCGAACATTCGAACACCTACACGGATTCTCCTGCACAGTGGCAGATTTGTAAATACGACGTTTACTTACCATTTCTCACGCATTAGGGTTCGAACACTCGAACACCTACACGGATTCTCCTGCACAGTGGCAGAAATGTAAATACGACGTTTACTCACCATTTCTCAGGCATTAGGGTTCGAACACTCGAACACCTATACGGATTTTCCTGCATAGTGGCAGATATGTAAATACGGTGTTTACTTAGCATTTCTAACGCATTACGGTTCGGACACTCGAACACCTGTACGGATTCTCCTGCACAGTGGCAGATTTGTAAATACGGCGTTTACTTACCATTTCTCACGCATTTGGGTTCGAACACACGAACACCTATACGGATTCTCTTGCACAGTGGCAAATATGTAAATATGGCGTTTACTTACCATTTCTCACTCATTAGGGTTCGAACACTCGAACACCTACACGGATTCTCCTGCACAGTGGCTGATATGTAAATACGGCGTTTACTTACCATTTCTCATGCATTAGGATTCGAACACTCGAACACCTATACGGATTCTCCTGCACAGTGGCAGATATGTAAATACGGTGTTTACTTACCATTTCTCACGCATTAGGGTTCGAACAATCGAACACCTATACGGATTCTCCTGCAGAGTGGCAGATATGTAAATACGGCGTTTACTTACCATTTCTCCCGCATTACGGTTCGGACACTCGAACACCTGTACGGATTCTCCTGCACAGTGGCAGATATGTAAATACGGCGTTTACTTACCATTTCTCACGCATTTGGGTTCGAACACACGAACACCTATACGGATTCTCCTACACAGTGGCAAATATGTAAATACGGCGTTTACTTACCATTTCTCACGCATTAGGCTTCGAACACCCAAACACCTACACGGATTCTCCTGCACAGTGGCAGATATGTAAATACGACGTTTACTTACCATTTCTCATGCATTAGGGTTCGAACACTCGAACACCTATACGGATTCTCCTGCACAGTGGCAGATATGTAAATATGGCGTTTACTCTCCATTTCTCACGTATTAGGGTTCGAACAATCGAACACCTACACGGATTCTCCTGCACAGCGGCAGATATGTAAATACGACGTTTACTTACCATTTCTGACGAATTACGCTTCGAACACTCGAACACCTATACGGATTCTCCTGCACAGTGGCAGATATGTAAATACGGCGTTTACTTACCATTTCTCACGCATTACGGTTCGAACACTCGAACACCTATACGGATTCTTCTGCACAGTGGCTGATATCTAAATACGACGTTTACTTACCATTTCTCACGCATTAGGGTTCGAACAATCGAACACCTACACGGATTCTCCTGCACAGTGGCAGATATGTAAAGACGACGTTTACTTACCATTTCTCACGCATTACGCTTCGAACACTCGAACACCTATACGGATTCTCCTGCACAGTGGCTGATATGTAAATACAACGTTTACTTACCATTTCTCATGCATTACGGATCGAACACCCGAACACCTATACGGATTCTCCAGCACAGTGGCAGATATGTAAATACGGTGTTTACTTACCATTTCTCATGCATTAGGATTCGAACACTCGAACACCTATACGGATTCTCCTGCACAGTGGCAGATATGTAAATACGGTGTTTACTTACCATTTCTCACGCATTAGGGTTCGAACAATCGAACACCTATACGGATTCTCCTGCAGAGTGGCAGATATGTAAATACGGCGTTTACTTACCATTTCTCCCGCATTACGGTTCGGACACTCGAACACCTGTACGGATTCTCCTGCACAGTGGCAGATATGTAAATACGGCGTTTACTTACCATTTCTCACGCATTTGGGTTCGAACACACGAACACCTATACGGATTCTCCTACACAGTGGCAAATATGTAAATACGGCGTTTACTTACCATTTCTCACGCATTAGGCTTCGAACACCCAAACACCTACACGGATTCTCCTGCACAGTGGCAGATATGTAAATACGACGTTTACTTACCATTTCTCATGCATTAGGGTTCGAACACTCGAACACCTATACGGATTCTCCTGCACAGTGGCAGATATGTAAATATGGCGTTTACTCTCCATTTCTCACGTATTAGGGTTCGAACAATCGAACACCTACACGGATTCTCCTGCACAGCGGCAGATATGTAAATACGACGTTTACTTACCATTTCTGACGAATTACGCTTCGAACACTCGAACACCTATACGGATTCTCCTGCACAGTGGCAGATATGTAAATACGGCGTTTACTTACCATTTCTCACGCATTACGGTTCGAACACTCGAACACCTATACGGATTCTTCTGCACAGTGGCTGATATCTAAATACGACGTTTACTTACCATTTCTCACGCATTAGGGTTCGAACAATCGAACACCTACACGGATTCTCCTGCACAGTGGCAGATATGTAAAGACGACGTTTACTTACCATTTCTCACGCATTACGCTTCGAACACTCGAACACCTATACGGATTCTCCTGCACAGTGGCTGATATGTAAATACAACGTTTACTTACCATTTCTCATGCATTACGGATCGAACACCCGAACACCTATACGGATTCTCCAGCACAGTGGCAGATATGTAAATACGGTGTTTACTTACCATTTCTCACGCATTAGGGTTCGAACATTCGAACACCTACACGGATTCTCCTGCACAGTGGCAGATATGTAAATACGACGTTTACTTACCATTTCTCACGCATTAGGGTTCGAACACTCGAACACCTACACGGATTCTCCTGCACAGTGGCAGAAATGTAAATACGACGTTTACTCACCATTTCTCAGGCATTAGGGTTCGAACACTCGAACACCTATACGGATTTTCCTGCATAGTGGCAGATATGTAAATACGGCGTTTACTTAGCATTTCTCACGCATTACGGTTCGGACACTCGAACACCTGTACGGATTCTCCTGCACAGTGGCAGATTTGTAAATACGGCGTTTACTTACCATTTCTCATGCATTAGGATTCGAACACTCGAACACCTATACGGATTCTCCTGCACAGTGGCAGATATGTAAATACGGTGTTTACTTACCATTTCTCACGCATTAGGGTTCGAACAATCGAACACCTACACGGATTCTCCTGCACAGTGGCAGATATGTAAATACGACGTTTACTTACCATTTCTCACGCATTACGCTTCGAACACTCGAACACCTATACGGATTCTCCGGCACAGTGGCTGATATGTAAATACGACGTTTACTTACCATTTCTCATGCATTAGGGTTCGAACACTCGAACACCTATACGGATTCTCCTGCACAGTGGCAGATATGTAAATACGGTGTTTACTAACCATTTCTCACGCATTAGGGTTCGAACAATCGAACACCTACACGGATTCTCCTGCACAGTGGCAGATATGTAAAGACGACGTTTACTTACCATTTCTCACGCATTACGCTTCGAACACTCGAACACCTATACGGATTCTCCTGCACAGTGGCTGATATGTAAAGACGACGTTTACTTACCATTTCTCATGCATTAGGGTTCGAACACTCGAACGCCTATACGGATTCTCCTGCACAGTGGCAGATATGTAAATACGACGTTTACTTATCATTTCTCATGCATTAGGGTTCGAACACTCGAACACCTATACGGATTCTCCTGCACAGTGGCAGATATGTAAATACGGTGTTTACTTACCATTTCTCACGCATTAGGGTTCGAACAATCGAACACCTACACGGATTCTCCTGCATAGTGGCAGATATGTAAATACGGCGTTTACTTACCATTTCTCACGCATTACGGTACAGACACTAGAACACCTGTACGGATTCTCCTGCACAGTGGCAGATATGTAAATACGGCGTTTACTTACCATTTCTCACGCATTTGGGTTCGAACACACGAACACCTATACGGATTCTCCTACACAGTGGCAAATATGTAAATACGGCGTTTACTTACCATTTCTCACGCATTAGGGTTCGAACAATCGAACACCTATACGGATTCTCCTGCACAGTGGCAGATATGTAAATACGGTGTTTACTTACCATTTCTCACGCATTAGGGTTCGAACAATCGAACACCTACACGGATTCTCCTGCACAGTGGCAGATATGTAAATACGACGTTTACTTACCATTTCTCACGCATTACGCTTCGAACACTCGAACACCTATACGGATTCTCCGGCACAGTGGCTGATATGTAAATACGACGTTTACTTACCATTTCTCATGCATTAGGGTTCGAACACTCGAACACCTATACGGATTCTCCTGCACAGTGGCAGATATGTAAATACGGTGTTTACTAACCATTTCTCACGCATTAGGGTTCGAACAATCGAACACCTACACGGATTCTCCTGCACAGTGGCAGATATGTAAAGACGACGTTTACTTACCATTTCTCACGCATTACGCTTCGAACACTCGAACACCTATACGGATTCTCCTGCACAGTGGCTGATATGTAAATACGACGTTTACTTACCATTTCTCATGCATTAGGGTTCGAACACTCGAACGCCTATACGGATTCTCCTGCACAGTGGCAGATATGTAAATACGACGTTTACTTATCATTTCTCATGCATTAGGGTTCGAACACTCGAACACCTATACGGATTCTCCTGCACAGTGGCAGATATGTAAATACGGTGTTTACTTACCATTTCTCACGCATTAGGGTTCGAACAATCGAACACCAACACGGATTCTCCTGCATAGTGGCAGATATGTAAATACGGCGTTTACTTACCATTTCTCACGCATTACGGTACGGACACTAGAACACCTGTACGGATTCTCCTGCACATTGGCAGATATGTAAATACGGCGTTTACTTACCATTTCTCACGCATTTGGGTTCGAACACACGAACACCTATACGGATTCTCCTACACAGTGGCAAATATGTAAATACGGCGTTTACTTACCATTTCCCACGCATTAGGCTTCGAATACCCGAACACCTACACGGATTCTCCTGCACAGTGGCAGATATGTAAATACGACGTTTACTTACCATTTCTCACGTATTAGGGTTCGAACAATCGAACACCTTCACGGATTCTCCTGCACAGCGGCAGATATGTAAATACGACGTTTACTTACCATTTCTGACGAATTACGCTTCGAACACTCGAACACCTATACGGATTCTCCTGCACAGTGGCAGATATGTGACTACGACGTTCACTTACCATTTCTCATGCAATAGGGTTCGAACACTCGAACACCTATACGGATTCTCCTGCACAGGGACAGATATGTAAATACGGCAAATACTTACCATTTCTCACGCATTACGGTTCGGACACTCGAACACCTATACGGATTCTCCTGCACAGTGGCAGATATGTAAATACGGCGTTTACTTACCATTTCTCACGCATTTGGGTTCGAACACACGAACACCTATACGGATTCTCCTGCACAGTGGCAAATATGTAAATACGGCGTTTACTTACCATTTCTCACGCATTAGCGTTCGAACACTCGAACACCTACACGGATTCTCCTGCACAGTGGCAGATATGTAAATACGACGTTTACTTACCATTTCTCATGCATTAGGGGTCGAACACTCGAACACCTATACGGATTCTCCTGCACAGTAGCAGATATGTAAATATGGCGTTTACTTACCATTTCTCACGTATTAGGGTTCGAACAATCGAATACCTATACGGATTCTCCTGCACAGTGGCAGATATGTAAATACGACGTTTACTTACCATTTCTCACGCTTTACAGTTCGAACACTCGAACACCTATACGGATTCTCCTGCACAGTGGCAGATATGTAAATACGACGTTTACTTACCATTTCTCATGCATTAGGGTTCGAACACTCGAACACCTATACGGATTCTCCTGCACAGTGGCTGATATGTAAATACGACGTTTACTTACCATTTCTCACGCATTAGGGTTCGAACAATCGAACACCTACACGGATTCTCCTGCACAGTGGCAGATATGTAAAGACGACGTTTACTTACCATTTCTCACGCATTACGCTTCGAACACTCGAACACCTATACGGATTTTCCTGCACAGTGGCTGATACGTAAATACAACGTTTACTTACCATTTCTCATGCATTACGGATCGAACACCCGAACACCTATACGGATTCTCCAGCACAGTGGCAGATATGTAAATACGGTATTTACTTACCATTTCTCACGCATTAAGGTTCGAACAATCGAACACCTACACGGATTCTCCTGCACAGTGGCAGATATGTAAATATGGCCTTTACTTACCATTTCTCACGCATTAGGGTTCGAACACTCGAACACCTACACGGATTCTCCTGCACAGTGGCTGATATGTAAATACGGCGTTTACTTACCATTTCTCATGCATTAGGATTCGAACACTCGAACACCTATACGGATTCTCCTGCACAGTGGCAGATATGTAAATACGGTGTTTACTTACCATTTCTCACGCATTAGGGTTCGAACAATCGAACACCTTCACGGATTCTCCTGCACAGTGGCAGATATGTAAATACGACGTTTACTTACCATTTCTCACGCATTACGCTTCGAACACTCGAACACCTATACGGATTCTCCGGCACAGTTGCTGATATGTAAATACGACGTTTACTTACCATTTCTCATGCATTAGGGTTCGAACACTCGAACACCTATACGGATTCTCCTGCACAGTGGCAGATATGTAAATACGGTGTTTACTAACCATTTCTCACGCATTAGGGTTCGAACAATCGAACACCTACACGGATTCTCCTGCACAGTGGCAGATATGTAAAGACGGCGTTTACTTACCATTTCTCACGCATTACGCTTCGAACACTCGAACACCTATACGGATTCTCCTGCACAGTGGCTGATATGTAAATACGACGTTTACTTACCATTTCTCATGCATTAGGGTTCGAACACTCGAACACCTATACGGATTCTCCTGCACAGTGGCAGATATGTAAATACGACGTTTAGTTACCATTTCTCATGCATTAGGGTTCGAACACTCGAACACCTATACGGATTCTCCTGCACAGTGGCAGATATGTAAATACGGTGTTTACTTACCATTTCTCACGCATTAGGGTTCGAACAATCGAACACCTATACGGATTCTCCTGCATAGTGGCAGATATGTAAATACGGCGTTTACTTACCATTTCTCACGCATTACGGTTCGGACACTCGAACAGCTGTACGGATTCTCCTGCACAGTGGCAGATATGAAAATACGGCGTTTACTTACCATTTCTCACGCATTTGGCTTCGAACACACGAACACCTATACGGATTCTCCTACACAGTGGCAAATATGTAAATACGGCGTTTACTTACCATTTCTCACGCATTAGACTTCGAACACCCAAACACCTACACGGATTCTCCTGCACAGTGGCAGATATGTAAATACGACGTTTACTTACCATTTCTCATGCATTAGGGTTCGAACACTCGAACACCTATATGGATTCTCCTGCACAATGGCAGATATGTAAATATGGCGTTTACTCTCCATTTCTCACGTATTAGGGTTCGAACAATCGAACACCTACACGGATTCTCCTGCACAGCGGCAGATATGTAAATACGACGTTTACTTACCATTTCTGACGAATTACGCTTCGAACACTCGAACACCTATACGGATTCTCCTGCACTGTGGCAGATATGTAAATACGGTGTTTACTTACCATTTCTCACGCATTACGGTTCGAACACTCGAACACCTATACGGATTCTCCTGCACAGTGGCAGATATGTAAATACGGCGTTTACTTACAATTTCTCACGCATTACGCTTCGAACACTCGAACACCTATACGGATTCTCCTGCACGGTGGCAGATATGTAAATACGACGTTTACTTACCATTTCTCATGCATTAGGGTTCGAACACTCGAACACCTATACGGATTCTCCTGCACAGTGGCAGATATGTAAATACGGTGTTCACTTACCATTTCTCACGCATTACGCTTCGAACATTCGAACACTTATACGGATTCTCCTGCACAGTGGCAGATATGTAAATACGACGTTTACTTACCATTTCTCATGCATTAGGGTTCGAACACTCGAACACCTATACGGATTCTCCTGCACAGTGGCTGATATGTAAATACGGCGTTTACTTACCATTTCTCACGCATTAGGGTTCGAACAATCGAACACCTACACGGATTCTCCTGCACAGTGGCAGATATGTAAAGACGACGTTTACTTACCATTTCTCACGCATTACGCTTCGAAGACTCGAACACCTATACGGATTCTCCTGCACAGTAGCTGATATGTAAATACAACGTTTACTTACCATTTCTCATGCATTACGGATCGAACACCCGAACACCTATACGGATTCTCCAGCACAGTGGCAGAGATGTAAATACGGTGTTTACTTACCATTTCTCACGCATTAGGGTTCGAACAATCGAACACCCACACGGATTCTCCTGCACAATGGCAGATATGTAAATACGACGTTTACTTACCATTTCTCACGCATTAGGGTTCGAACACTCGAACACATACACGGATTCTCCTGCACAGTGGCAGAAATGTAAATACGACGTTTACTCACCATTTCTCAGGCATTAGGGTTCGAACACTCGAACACCTATACGGATTTTCCTGCATAGTGGCAGATATGTAAATACGGCGTTTACTTAGCATTTCTCACGCATTACGGTTCGGACACTCGAACACCTGTACGGATTCTCCTGCACAGTGGCAGATTTGTAAATACGGCGTTTACTTACCATTTCTCACGCATTTGGGTTCGAACACACGAACACCTATACGGATTCTCCTACACAGTGGCAAATATGTAAATACGGCGTTTACTTGCCATTTCTCACGCATTAGGCTTCGAACACCCGAACACCTACACGGATTCTCCTGCACAGTGGCAGATATGTAAATACGACGTTTACTTACCATTTCTCATGCATTAGGGTTCGAACACTCGAACACCTATACGGATTCTCCTGCACAGTGGCAGATATATAAATATGGCGTTCACTTACCATTTCTCACGTATTAGGGTTCGAACAATCGAACACCTACACGGATTATCCTGCACAGCGGCAGATATGTAAATACGACGTTTACTTACCATTTCTGACGAATTACGCTTCGAACACTCGAACACCTATACGGATTCTCCTGCACAGTGGCAGATATGTGAATACGACGTTCACTTACCATTTCTCATGCATTAGGGTTCGAACACTCGAACACCTATACGGATTCTCCTGCACAGGGACAGATATGTAAATAAGGCAAATACTTACCATTTCTCACGCATTACGGTTCGGACACTCGAACACCTATACGGATTCTCCTGCACAGTGGCAGATATGTAAATACGGTGTTTACTTACCATTTCTCACGCATTTGGGTTCGAACACACGAACACCTATACGGATTCTCCTGCACAGTGGCAAATCTGTAAATACGGCGTTTACTTACCATTTGTCACGCATTAGCGTTCGAACACTCGAACACCTACACGGATTCTCCTGCACAGTGGCAGATATGTAAATACGACGTTTACTTACCATTTCTCATGCATTAGGGGTCGAACACTCGAACACCTATACGGATTCTCCTGCACAGTAGCAGATATGTAAATATGGCGTTTACTTACCATTTCTCACGTATTAGGGTTCGAACAATTGAACACCTATACCGATTCTCCTGCACAATGGCAGATATGTAAATATGGCGTTTACTCTCCATTTCTCACGTATTAGGGTTCGAACAATCGAACACCTACACGGATTCTCCTGCACAGCGGCAGATATGTAAATACGACGTTTACTTACCATTTTTGACGAATTACGCTTCGAACACACGAACACCTATACGGATTCTCCTGCACAGTGGCAGATATGGAAATACGGCGTTTAATACCATTTCTCACGCATTACGGTTCGAACACTCGAACACCTATACGGATTCTCCTGCACAGTGGCAGATATGTAAATACGGCGTTTACTTACAATTTCTCACGCATTACGCTTCGAACACTCGAACACCTATACGGATTCTCCTGCACGGTGGCAGATATGTAAATACGACGTTTACTTACCATTTCTCATGCATTAGGGTTCGAACACTCGAACACCTATACGGATTCTCCTGCACAGTGGCAGATATGTAAATACGGTGTTCACTTACCATTTCTCACGCATTACGCTTCGAACACTCGAACACCTATACGGATTCTCCTGCACAGTGGCAGATATGTAAATACGACGTTTACTTACCATTTCTCATGCATTAGGGTTCGAACACTCGAACACCTATACGGATTCTCCTGCACAGTGGCTGATATGTAAATACGACGTTTACTTACCATTTCTCACGCATTAGGGTTCGAACAATCGAACACCTACACGGATTCTCCTGCACAGTGGCAGATATGTAAAGACGACGTTTACTTACCATTTCTCACGCATTACGCTTCGAACACTCGAACACCTATACGGATTCTCCTGCACAAAGGCTGATATGTAAATACAACGTTTACTTACCATTTCTCATGCATTACGAATCGAACACCCGAACACCTATACGGATTCTCCAGCACAGTGGCAGAGATGTAAATACGGTGTTTGCTTACCATTTCTCACGCATTAGGGTTCGAACATTCGAACACCTACACGGATTCTCCTGCACAGTGGCAGATATGTAAATACGACGTTTACTTACCATTTCTCACGCATTAGGGTTCGAACACTCGAACACCTACACGGATTCTCCTGCACAGTGGCAGAAATGTAAATACGACGTTTACTCACCATTTCTGAGGCATTAGGGTTCGAACACTCGAACACCTATACGGATTTTCCTGCATAGTGGCAGATATGTAAATACGGCGTTTACTTAGCATTTCTCACGCATTACGGTTCGGACACTCGAACACCTGTACGGATTCTCCTGCACAGTGGCAGATTTGTAAATACGGCGTTTACTTACCATTTCTCACGCATTTGGGCTCGAACACACGAACACCTATACGGATTCTCCTACACAGTGGCAAATATGTAAATACGGCGTTTACTTACCATTTCTCACGCATTAGGCTTCGAACACCCGAACACCTACACGGATTCTCCTGCACAGTGGCAGATATGTAAATACGACGTTTACTTACCATTTCTCATGCATCAGGGTTCGAACACTCGAACACCTATACGGATTCTCCTGCACAGTGGCAGATATATAAATATGGCGTTTACTTACCATTTCTCACGTATTAGGGTTCGAACAATCAAACACCTACACGGATTCTCCTGCACAGCGGCAGATATGTAAATACGACGTTTACTTACCATTTCTGACGAGTTAGGCTTCGAACACTCGAACACCTATACGGATTCTCCTGCACAGTGGCAAATATGTGAATACGACGTTCACTTACCATTTCTCATGCATTAGGGTTCGAACACTCGAACACCTATACGGATTCTCCTGCACAGGGACAGATATGTAAATACGGCAAATACTTACCATTTCTCACGCATTACGGTTCGGACACTCGAACACCTATACGGATTCTCCTGCACAGTGGCAGATATGTAAATACGACGTTTACTTACCATTTCTGACGAGTTACGCTTCGAACACTCGAACACCTATACGGATTCTCCTGCACAGTGGCAGATATGTGAATACGACGTTCACTTACCATTTCTCATGCATTAGGGTTCGAACACTCGAACACCTATACGGATTCTCCTGCACAGGGACAGATATGTAAATACGGCAAATACTTACCATTTCTGACACATTACGGTTCGTATACTCGAACACCTATACGGATTCTCCTGCACAGTGGCGGATATGTAAATACGGCGTTTACTTACCATTTCTCACGCAATCGGGTTCGAACACACGAACCCCTATACGGATTCTCCTGCACAGTGGCAAATATGTAAATACGGCGTTTACTTACCATTTCTCACGCATTAGCATTCGAAGACTCGAACACCTAGACGGATTCTCCTACACAGTGGCAGATTTGTAAATACGACGTTTACTTACCATTTCTCACGCATTGCGGTTCGAACACTCGAACACCTATACGGATTCTCCTGCACAGTGGCAGATATGTAAATACGGCGTTTACTTTCCATTTCTCACGCATTACGCTTCGAACACTCGAACACCTATACGGATTCTCCTGCACAGTGGCAGATATGTAAATACGACGTTTACTTTCCATTTCTCACGCATTACGCTTCGAACACTCGAACACCTATACGGATTCTCCTGCACAATGGCAGATATGTAAATACGACGTTTACTTACCATTTCTCTTCCATTAGGGTTCGAACACTCGAACACCGAGACGGATTCTCCTGCACAGTGGCAGATATGTAAATACGACGTTCACTTACCATTTCTCACGAATTGGGGTTCGAACACACGAACACCTACACGGATTCTCCTGCACAGTGGCAGATATGTAAATACGGCGTTTACTTACCATTTCTCATGCATTACGGTTCGGACACTCTAACACCTACACGGATTCTCTTGCACAGTGGCAGATATGTAAATACGACGTTCACTTACCATTTCTCACGAATTGGGGTTCGAACACACGAACACCTACGCGGATTCTCCTGCACAGTGGCAGATATGTAAATACGGCGTTTACTTACCATTTCTCATGCATTACGGTTCGGACACTCTAACACCTACACGGATTCTCCTGCACAGTTGCAGATATGTAAATACGGCGTTTACTTACCATTTCTCACGCATTAGGGTTCGAACACTCGAACACCTATACGGATTCTCCTGCACAGTGGCAGATATGTAAATACGGCATTTACTTACCATTTCTCACGCATTACGCTTCGAACACTCGAACACCTATACGGATTCTCCCGTACAGCGGCAGCTACGTAAATACGGCGTTTACTTACCATTTCTCACGCATTAGGGTTCGAACCCTCGAACACCTATACGGATTCTCCTGCACAGTGGCAGATATGTAACTACGACGTTTACTTACCATTTCTCACGCATTACGCTTCGAACACTCGAACACCTATACGGATTCTCCTGCACAGTGGCAGATATGTAAATACGACGTTTACTTACCATTTCTCATGCCTTAGGGTTCGAACACTCGAACACCTAGACGGATTCTCCTGCACAGTGGCAGATATGTAAATACGGTGTTACTTACCATTTCCCACGCATTAGGGTTCGAACAATCGAACAACTACACGGATTCTCCTGCACAGTGGCAGATATGTAACTACGACGTTTACTTACCATTTCTCACGCATTACGCTTCGAACACTCGAACACCTATTCGGATTCTCCTGCACAGTGGCTGATATGTAAATACGACGTTTACTTACCATTTCTCATGCATTAGGGTTCGAACACTCGAACACCTATACGGATTCTCCTGCACAGTGGCAGATATGTAAATACGGTGTTTACTTACCATTTCTCACGCATTAGGGTTCGAACAATCGAACACCTACACGGATTCTCCTGCACAGTGGCAGATATGTAAATACGATGTTTACTTACCATTTCTCACGCATTAGGGTTCGAACACTCGAACACCTATACGGATTCTCCTGCACCGTGGAAGATATGTAAATACGACGTTCACTTACCATTTCTCATGCATTAGGGTTCGAACACTCGAACACCTACACGGATTCTCCTGCACAGTGGCAGATATGTAAATACGACGTTTACTTACCATTTCTCACGCATTAGGGTTCGAACACACGAACACCTATACGGATTCTCCTGCACAGTGGCATATATGTAAATACGGCGTTTACTTACCATTTCTCACGCATTACGCTTCGAACACTCGAACACCTATACGGATTCTCCTGCACAGTGGCAGATATGTAAATACGGCGTTTACTTACGATTTCTCACGCATTAGGGTTCGAACACACGAACACCTATACGGATTCTCCTGCACAGTGGCAGATATGTTAATACGACGTTTACTTACCATTTCTCACGCATTACGGTTCGAACACTCGAACACCTATACAGATTCTCCTGCACAGTGGCAGATATGTAAATACGGCATTTACTTACCATTTCTCACGCATTACGCTTCGAACACTCGAACACCTATACGGATTCTCCTGCACAGTGGCAGATATGTAAATACGACGTTTACTTACCATTTCTCATGCATTAGGGTTCGAACACTCGAACACGTATACGGATTCTCCTGCACAGTGGCAGATATGTAAATACGGTGTTTACTTACCATTTCTCACGCATTAGGGTTTGAACAATCGAACACCTACACGGATTCTCCTGCACAGTGGCAGATATGTAAATGCGACGTTTACTTACCATTTCTCACGCATTACGCTTCGAACACTCGAACACCTATACGGATTCTCCTGCACAGTGGCAGATATGTAAATACGGCGTTTACTTACCATTTCTCACGCATTACGGTTAGAACACTCGAACACCTATACGGATTCTCCTGCACAGTGGCAGATATGTAAATATGGCGTTTACTTACCATTTCTCACGCATTAGGGTTCGAACACACGAACACCTATACGGATTCTCCTGCACAGTGGCAGATATGTAAATTCGGCGTTACTTACCATTTCTCACGCGTTACGCTTCGAACGCTCGAACACCTATACGGATTGTCCTGCACAGTCGCAGATATGTAAACACGACGTTTACTTACCATTTCTGATGCATTAGGGTTCGAACACTCGAACACCTATACGGATTCTCCTGCATAGTGGCAGATATGTAAATACGGTGTTTACTTACCATTTCTCACGCATTAGGGTTCGAACAATCGAACACCTACACGGATTCTCCTGCACAGTGGCAGATATGTAAATACGACGTTCACTTGCCATTTCTCACGAATTGGGGTTCGAACACACGAACACCTACACGGATTCTCCTGCACAGCGGCAGATATTTAAATACGGCGTTTACTTACCATTTCTCATGCATTACGGTTCGGACACTCTAACACCTACACGGATTCTCCTGCACAGTGGCAGATATGTAAATACGACGTTCACTTACCATTTCTCACGAATTGGGGTTCGAACACACGAACACCTACACGGATTCTCCTGCACAGTGGCAGATATGTAAATACGGCGTTTACTTACCATTTCTCATGCATTACGGTTCGGACACTCTAACACCTACACGGATTCTCCTGCACAGTTGCAGATATGTAAATACGGCGTTTACTTACCATTTCTCACGCATTAGGGTTCGAACACTCGAACACCTATACGGATTCTCCTGCACAGTGGCAGATATGTAAATACGGCATTTACTTACCATTTCTCACGCATTACGCTTCGAACACTCGAACACCTATACGGATTCTCCCGTACAGCGGCAGCTACGTAAATACGGCGTTTACTTACCATTTCTCACGCATTAGGGTTCGAACCCTCGAACACCTATACGGATTCTCCTGCACAGTGGCAGATATGTAACTACGACGTTTACTTACCATTTCTCACGCATTACGCTTCGAACACTCGAACACCTATACGGATTCTCCTGCACAGTGGCAGATATGTAAATACGACGTTTACTTACCATTTCTCATGCATTAAGGTTCGAACACTCGAACACCTAGACGGATTCTCCTGCACAGTGGCAGATATGTAAATACGGTGTTATTTACCATTTCTCACGCATTAGGGTTCGAACAATCGAACAACTACACGGATTCTCCTGCACAGTGGCAGATATGTAACTACGACGTTTACTTACCATTTCTCACGCATTACGCTTCGAACACTCGAACACCTATTCGGATTCCCCTGCACAGTGGCTGATATGTAAATACGACGTTTACTTACCATTTCTCATGCATTAGGGTTCGAACACTCGAACACCAATACGGATTCTCCTGCACAGTGGCAGATATGTAAATACGGTGTTTACTTACCATTTCTCACGCATTAGGGTTCGAACAATCGAACACCTACACGGATTCTCCTGCACAGTGGCAGATATGTAAATACGATGTTTACTTACCATTTCTCACGCATTAGGGTTCGAACACTCGAACACCTATACGGATTCTCCTGCACAGTGGCAGATATGTAAATACGACGTTTACTTACCATTTCTGACGCATTAGGGTTCGAACACACGAACACCTATACGGATTCTCCTGCACAGTGGCATATATGTAAATACGGCGTTTACTTACCATTTCTCACGCATTACGCTTCGAACACTCGAACACCAATACGGATTCTCCTGCACAGTGGCAGATATGTAAATACGTCGTTTACTTACGATTTCTCACGCATTAGGGTTCGAACACACGAACACCTATACGGATTCTCCTGCACAGTGGCAGATATGTAAATACGACGTTTACTTACCATTTCTCACGCATTACGGTTCGAACACTCGAACACCTATACAGATTCTCCTGCACAGTGGCAGATATGTAAATACGGCATTTACTTACCATTTCTCACGCATTACGCTTCGAACACTCGAACACCTATACGGATTCTCCTGCACAGTGGCAGATATGTAAATACGACGTTTACTTACCATTTCTCATACATTAGGGTTCGAACACTCGAACACGTATACGGATTCTCCTGCACAGTGGCAGATATGTAAATACGGTGTTTACTTACCATTTCTCACGCATTAGGGTTTGAACAATCGAACACCTACACGGATTCTCCTGCACAGTGGCAGATATGTAAATGCGACGTTTACTTACCATTTCTCACTCATTACGCTTCGAACACTCGAACACCTATACGGATTCTCCTGCACAGTGGCAGATATGTAAATACGGCGTTTACTTACCATTTCTCACGCATTACGGTTCGAACACTCGAACACCTATACGGATTCTCCTGCACAGTGGCAGATATGTAAATACGGCGTTTACTTACCATTTCTCACGCATTAGGGTTCGAACACACGAACACCTATACGGATTCTCCTGCACAGTGGCAGATATGTAAAGTCGGCGTTACTTACCATTTCTCACGCGTTACGCTTCGAACGCTCGAACACCTATACGGATTGTCCTGCACAGTCGCAGATATGTAAACACGACGTTTACTTACCATTTCTGATGCATTAGGGTTCGAACACTCGAACACCTATACGGATTCTCCTGCACAGTGGCAGATATGTAAATACGGTGTTTACTTACCATTTCTCACGCATTAGGGTTCGAACAATCGAACACCTACACGGATTCTCCTGCACAGTGGCAGATATGTAAATACGACGTTCACTTACCATTTCTCACGAATTGGGGTTCGAACACACGAACACCTACACGGATTCTCCTACACAGCGGCAGATATGTAAATACGGCGTTTACTTACCATTTCTCATGCATTACGGTTCGGACACTCTAACACCTACACGGATTCTCCTGCACAGTGGCAGATATGTAAATACGACGTTCACTTACCATTTCTCACGAATTGGGGTTCGAACACACGAACACCTACACGGATTCTCCTGCACAGTGGCAGATATGTAAATACGGCGTTTACTTACCATTTCTCATGCATTACGGTTCGGACACTCTAACACCTACACGGATTCTCCTGCACAGTTGCAGATATGTAAATACGGCGTTTACTTACCATTTCTCACGCATTAGGGTTCGAACACTCGAACACCTATACGGATTCTCCTGCACAGTGGCAGATATGTAAATACGGCATTTACTTACCATTTCTCACGCATTACGCTTCGAACACTCGAACACCTATACGGATTCTCCCGTACAGCGGCAGCTACGTAAATACGGCGTTTACTTACCATTTCTCACGCATTAGGGTTCGAACCCTCGAACACCAATACGGATTCTCCTGCACAGTGGCAGATATGTAACTACGACGTTTACTTACCATTTCTCACGCATTACGCTTCGAACACTCGAACACCTATACGGATTCTCCTGCACAGTGGCAGATATGTAAATACGACGTTTACTTACCATTTCTCATGCATTAGGGTTCGAACACTCGAACACCTAGACGGATTCTCCTGCACAGTGGCAGATATGTAAATACGGTGTTACTTACCATTTCTCACGCATTAGGGTTCGAACAATCGAACAACTACACGGATTCTCCTGCACAGTGGCAGATATGTAACTACGACGTTTACTTACCATTTCTCACGCATTACGCTTCGAACACTCGAACACCTATTCGGATTCTCCTGCACAGTGGCTGATATGTAAATACGACGTTTACTTACCATTTCTCATGCATTAGGGTTCGAACACTCGAACACCTATACGGATTCTCCTGCACAGTGGCAGATATGTAAATACGGTGTTTACTTACCATTTCTCACGCATTAGGGTTCGAACAATCGAACACCTACACGGATTCTCCTGCACAGTGGCAGATATGTAAATACGATGTTTACTTACCATTTCTCACGCATTAGGGTTCGAACACTCGAACACCTATACGGATTCTCCTGCACAGTGGAAGATATGTAAATACGACGTTCACTTACCATTTCTCATGCATTAGGGCTCGAACACTCGAACACCTACACGGATTCTCCTGCACAGTGGCAGATATGTAAATACGACGTTTACTTAGCATTTCTGACGCATTAGGGTTCGAACACACGAACACCTATACGGATTCTCCTGCACAGTGGCATATATGTAAATACGGCGTTTACTTACCATTTCTCACGCATTACGCTTCGAACACTCGAACACCTATACGGATTCTCCTGCACAGTGGCAGATATGTAAATACGTCGTTTACTTACGATTTCTCACGCATTAGGGTTCGAACACACGAACACCTATACGGATTCTCCTGCACAGTGGCAGATATGTAAATACGACGTTTACTTACCATTTCTCACGCATTACGGTTCGAACACTCGAACACCTATACAGATTCTCCTGCACAGTGGCAGATATGTAAATACGGCATTTACTTACCATTTCTCACGCATTACGCTTCGAACACTCGAACACCTATACGGATTCTCCTGCACAGTGGCAGATATGTAAATACGACGTTTACTTACCATTTCTCATGCATTAGGGTTCGAACACTCGAACACGTATACGGATTCTCCTGCACAGTGGCAGATATGTAAATACGGTGTTTACTTACCATTTCTCACGCATTAGGGTTTGAACAATCGAACACCTACACGGATTCTCCTGCACAGTGGCAGATATGTAAATGCGACGTTTACTTACCATTTCTCACGCATTACGCTTCGAACACTCGAACACCTATACGGATTCTCCTGCACAGTGGCAGATATGTAAATACGGCGTTTACTTACCATTTCTCACGCATTACGGTTCGAACACTCGAACACCTATACGGATTCTCCTGCACAGTGGCAGATATGTAAATACGGCGTTTACTTACCATTTCTCACGCATTAGGGTTCGAACACACGAACACCTATACGGATTCTCCTGCACAGTGGCAGATATGTAAAGTCGGCGTTACTTACCATTTCTCACGCGTTACGCTTCGAACGCTCGAACACCTATACGGATTGTCCTGCACAGTCGCAGATATGTAAACACGACGTTTACTTACCATTTCTGATGCATTAGGGTTCGAACACTCGAACACCTATACGGATTCTCCTGCACAGTGGCAGATATGTAAATACGGTGTTTACTTACCATTTCTCACGCATTAGGGTTCGAACAATCGAACACCTACACGGATTCTCCTGCACAGTGGCAGATATGTAAATACGACGTTCACTAACCATTTCTCACGAATTGGGGTTCGAACACACGAACACCTACACGGATTCTCCTGCACAGCGGCAGATATGTAAATACGGCGTTTACTTACCATTTCTCATGCATTACGGTTCGGACACTCTAACACCTACACGGATTCTCCTGCACAGTGGCAGATATGTAACTACGACGTTTACTTACCATTTCTCACGCATTACGCTTCGAACACTCGAACACCTATTCGGATTCTCCTGCACAGTGGCTGATATGTAAATACGACGTTTACTTACCATTTCTCATGCATTAGGGTTCGAACACTCGAACACCTATACGGATTCTCCTGCACAGTGGCAGATATGTAAATACGGTGTTTACTTACCATTTCTCACGCATTAGGGTTCGAACAATTGAACACCTACACGGATTCTCCTCCACAGTGGCAGATATGTAAATACGATGTTTACTTACCATTTCTCACGCATTAGGGTTCGAACACTCGAACACCTATACGGATTCTCCTGCACAGTGGAAGATATGTAAATACGACGTTCACTTACCATTTCTCATGCATTAGGGCTCGAACACTCGAACACCTACACGGATTCTCCTGCACAGTGGCAGATATGTAAATACGACGTTTACTTACCATTTCTAACGCATTAGGGTTCGAACACACGAACACCTATACGGATTCTCCTGCACAGTGGCATATATGTAAATACGGCGTTTACTTACCATTTCTCACGCATTACGCTTCGAACACTCGAACACCTATACGGATTCTCCTGCACAGTGGCAGATATGTAAATACGTCGTTTACTTACGATTTCTCACGCATTAGGGTTCGAACACACGAACACCTATACGGATTCTCCGGCACAGTGGCAGATATGTAAATACGACGTTTACTTACCATTTCTCACGCATTACGGTTCGAACACTCGAACACCTATACAGATTCTCCTGCACAGTGGCAGATATGTAAATACGGCATTTACTTACCATTTCTCACGCATTACGCTTCGAACACTCGAACACCTATACGGATTCTCCTGCACAGTGGCAGATATGTAAATACGACGTTTACTTTCCATTTCTCATGCATTAGGGTTCGAACACTCGAACACGTATACGGATTCTCCTGCACAGTGGCAGATATGTAAATACGGTGTTTACTTACCATTTCTCACGCATTAGGGTTTGAACAATCGAACACCTACACGGATTCTCCTGCACAGTGGCAGATATCTAAATGCGACGTTTACTTACCATTTCTCACGCATTACGCTTCGAACACTCGAACACCTATACGGATTCTCCTGCACAGTGGCAGATATGTAAATACGGCGTTTACTTACCATTTCTCACGCATTACGGTTCGAACACTCGAACACCTATACGGATTCTCCTGCACAGTGGCAGATATGTAAATACGGCGTTTACTTACCATTTCTCACGCATTAGGGTTCGAACACACGAACACCTATACGGATTCTCCTGCACAGTGGCAGATATGTAAAGTCGGCGTTACTTACCATTTCTCGCGCGTTACGCTTCGAACGCTCGAACACCTATACGGATTGTCCTGCACAGTCGCAGATATGTAAACACGACGTTTACTTACCATTTCTGATGCATTAGG
This sequence comes from Camellia granthamiana, assembly GCA_036172215.1. Lineage (NCBI taxonomy): Eukaryota > Viridiplantae > Streptophyta > Magnoliopsida > Ericales > Theaceae > Camellia > Camellia granthamiana. The sequence goes on along the minus strand of CM069915.1, from coordinate 74,800,331 downwards.
GTTCGAACACTCGAACACCTATACGGATTCTCCTGCACAGTGGCAGATATGTAAATACGGTGTTTACTTACCATTTCTCACGCATTAGGGTTCGAACAATCGAACACCTACACGGATTCTCCTGCACAGTGGCAGATATGTAAATACGACGTTCACTTACCATTTCTCACGAATTGGGGTTCGAACACACGAACACCTACACGGATTCTCCTGCACAGCGGCAGATATGTAAATACGGCGTTTACTTACCATTTCTCATGCATTACGGTTCGGACACTCTAACACCTACACGGATTCTCCTGCACAGTGGCAGATATGTAAATACGACGTTCACTTACCATTTCTCACGAATTGGGGTTCGAACACACGAACACCTACACGGATTCTCCTGCACAATGGCAGATATGTAAATACGGCGTTTACTTACCATTTCTCATGCATTACGGTTCGGACACTCTAACACCTACACGGATTCTCCTGCACAGTTGCAGATATGTAAATACGGCGTTTACTTACCATTTCTCACGCATTAGGGTTCGAACACTCGAACACCTATACGGATTCTCCTGCACAGTGGCAGATATGTAAATACGGCATTTACTTACCATTTCTCACGCATTACGCTTCGAACACTCGAACACCTATACGGATTCTCCCGTACAGCGGCAGCTACGTAAATACGGCGTTTACTTACCATTTCTCACGCATTAGGGTTCGAACCCTCGAACACCTATACGGATTCTCCTGCACAGTGGCAGATATGTAACTACGACGTTTACTTACCATTTCTCACGCATTACGCTTCGAACACTCGAACACCTATACGGATTCTCCTGCAGAGTGGCAGATATGTAAATACGACGTTTACTTACCATTTCTCATGCATTAGGGTTCGAACACTCGAACACCTAGACGGATTCTTCTGCACAGTGGCAGATATGTAAATACGGTGTTACTTACCATTTCTCACGCATTAGGGTTCGAACAATCGAACAACTACACGGATTCTCCTGCACAGTGGCAGATATGTAACTACGACGCTTACTTACCATTTCTCACGCATTACGCTTCGAACACTCGAACACCTATTCGGATTCTCCTGCACAGTGGCTGATATGTAAATACGACGTTTACTTACCATTTCTCATGCATTAGGGTTCGAACACTCGAACACCTATACGGATTCTCCTGCACAGTCGAAGATATGTAAATACGACGTTCACTTACCATTTCTCATGCATTAGGGTTCGAACACTCGAACACCTACACGGATTCTCCTGCACAGTGGCAGATATGTAAATACGACGTTTACTTACCATTTCTCACGCATTAGGGTTCGAACACACGAACACCTATACGGATTCTCCTGCACAGTGGCATATATGTAAATACGGCGTTTACTTACCATTTCTCACGCATTACGCTTCGAACACTCGAACACCTATACGGATTCTCCTGCACAGTGGCAGATATGTAAATACGGCGTTTACTTACGATTTCTCACGCATTAGGGTTCGAACACACGAACACCTATACGGATTCTCCTGCACAGTGGCAGATATGTAAATACGACGTTTACTTACCATTTCTCACGCATTACGGTTCGAACACTCGAACACCTATACAGATTCTCCTGCACAGTGGCAGATATGTAAATACGGCATTACTTACCATTTCTCACGCATTACGCTTCGAACACTCGAACACCTATACGGATTCTCCTGCACAGTGGCAGATATGTAAATACGACGTTTACTTACCATTTCTCATGCATTAGGGTTCGAACACTCGAACACGTATACGGATTCTCCTGCACAGTGGCAGATATGTAAATACGGTGTTTACTTACCATTTCTCACGCATTAGGGTTCGAACAATCGAACACCTACACGGATTCTCCTGCACAGTGGCAGATATGTAAATGCGACGTTTACTTACCATTTCTCACGCATTACGCTTCGAACACTCGAACACCTATACGGATTCTCCTGCACAGTGGCAGATATGTAAATACGGCGTTTACTTACCATTTCTCACGCATTACGGTTCGAACACTCGAACACCTATACGGATTCTCCTGCACAGTGGCAGATATGTAAATACGGCGTTTACTTACCATTTCTCACGCATTAGGGTTCGAACACACGAACACCTATACGGATTCTCCTGCACAGTGGCAGATATGTAAATTCGGCGTTACTTACCATTTCTCACGCGTTACGCTTCGAACGCTCGAACACCTATACGGATTGTCCTGCACAGTCGCAGATATGTAAACACGACGTTTACTTACCATTTCTGATGCATTAGGGTTCGAACACTCGAACACCTATACGGATTCTCCTGCACAGTGGCAGATATGTAAATACGGTGTTTACTTACCATTTCTCACGCATTAGGGTTCGAACAATCGAACACCTACACGGATTCTCCTGCACAGTGGCAGATATGTAAATACGACGTTCACTTACCATTTCTCACGAATTGGGGTTCGAACACACGAACACCTACACGGATTCTCCTGCACAGCGGCAGATATGTAAATACGGCGTTTACTTACCATTTCTCATGCATTACGGTTCGGGCACTCTAACACCTACACGGATTCTCCTGCACAGTGGCAGATATGTAAATACGACGTTCACTTACCATTTCTCACGAATTGGGGTTCGAACACACGAACACCTACACGGATTCTCCTGCACAGTGGCAGATATGTAAATACGGCGTTTACTTACCATTTCTCATGCATTACGGTTCGGACACTCTAACACCTACACGGATTCTCCTGCACAGTTGCAGATATGTAAATACGGCGTTTACTTACCATTTCTCACGCATTAGGGTTCGAACACTAGAACACCTATACGGATTCTCCTGCACAGTGGCAGATATGTAAATACGGCATTTACTTACCATTTCTCACTCAATACGCTTCGAACACTCGAACACCAATACGGATTCTCCCGTACAGCGGCAGCTACGTAAATACGGCGTTTACTTACCATTTCTCACGCATTAGGGTTCGAACCCTCGAACACCTATACGGATTCTCCTGCACAGTGGCAGATATGTAACTACGACGTTTACTTACCATTTCTCACGCATTACGCTTCGAACACTCGAACACCTATACGGATTCTCCTGCACAGTGGCAGATATGTAAATACGACGTTTACTTACCATTTCTCATGCATTAGGGTTCGAACACTCGAACACCTAGACGGATTCTCCTGCACAGTGGCAGATATGTAAATACGGTGTTACTTACCATTTCTCACGCATTAGGGTTCGAACAATCGAACAACTACACGGATTCTCCTGCACAGTGGCAGATATGTAACTACGACGTTTACTTACCATTTCTCACGCATTACGCTTCGAACACTCGAACACCTATTCGGATTCTCCTCCACAGTGGCTGATATGTAAATACGACGTTTACTTACCATTTCTCATGCATTAGGGTTCGAACACTCGAACACCTATACGGATTCTCCTGCACAGTGGCAGATATGTAAATACGGTGTTTACTTACCATTTCTCACGCATTAGGGTTCGAACAATCGAACACCTACACGGATTCTCCTGCACAGTGGCAGATATGTAAATACGATGTTTACTTACCATTTCTCACGCATTAGGGTTCGAACACTCGAACACCTATACGGATTCTCCTGCACAGTGGAAGATATGTAAATACGACGTTCACTTACCATTTCTCAGGCATTAGGGTTCGAACACTCGAACACCTACACGGATTCTCCTGCACAGTGGCAGATATGTAAATACGACGTTTACTTACCATTTCTCACGCATTAGGGTTCGAACACACGAACACCTATACGGATTCTCCTGCACAGTGGCATATATGTAAATATGGCGTTTACTTACCATTTCTCACGCATTACGCTTCGAACACTCGAACACCTATACGGATTCTCCTGCACAGTGGCAGATATGTAAATACGGTGTTTACTTACGATTTCTCACGCATTAGGGTTCGAACACACGAACACCTATACGGATTCTCCTGCACAGTGGCAGATATGTAAATACGACGTTTACTTACCATTTCTCACGCATTACGGCTCGAACACTCGAACACCTATACAGATTCTCCTGCACAGTGGCAGATATGTAAATACGGCATTTACTTACCATTTCTCACGCATTACGCTTCGAACACTCGAACACCTATACGGATTCTCCTGCACAGTGGCAGATATGTAAATACGACGTTTACTTACCATTTCTCATGCATTAGGGTTCGAACACTCGAACACGTATACGGATTCTCCTGCACAGTGGCAGATATGTAAATACGGTGTTTACTTACCATTTCTCACGCATTAGGGTTCGAACAATCGAACACCTACACGGATTCTCCTGCACAGTGGCAGATATGTAAATGCGACGTTTACTTACCATTTCTCACGCATTACGCTTCGAACACTCGAACACCTATACGGATTCTCCTGCACAGTGGCAGATATGTAAATACGGCGTTTACTTACCATTTCTCACGCATTACGGTTCGAACACTCGAACACCTATACGGATTCTCCTGCACAGTGGCAGATATGTAAATACGGCGTTTACTTACCATTTCTCACGCATTAGGGTTCGAACACACGAACACCTATACGGATTCTCCTGCACAGTGGCAGATATGTAAATTCGGCGTTACTTACCATTTCTCACGCGTTACGCTTCGAACGCTCGAACACCTATACGGATTGTCCTGCACAGTCGCAGATATGTAAACACGACGTTCACTTACAATTTCTGATGCATTAGGGTTCGAACACTCGAACACCTATACGGATTCTCCTGCACAGTGGCAGATATGTAAATACGGTGTTTACTTACCATTTCTCACGCATTAGGGTTCGAACAATCGAACACCTACACGGATTCTCCTGTACAGTGGCAGATATGTAAATACGACGTTCACTTACCATTTCTCACGAATTGGGGTTCGACCACACGAACACCTACACGGATTCTCCTGCACAGTGGCAGATATGTAAATACGGCGTTTACTTACCATTTCTCATGCATTACGGTTCGGACACTCTAACACCTACACGGATTCTCCTGCACAGTGGCAGATATGTAAATACGACGTTCACTTACCATTTCTCACGAATTGGGGTTCGAACACACGAACACCTACACGGATTCTCCTGCACAGTGGCAGATATGTAAATACGGCGTTTACTTACCATTTCTCATGCATTACGGTTCGGACACTCTAACAACTACACGGATTCTCCTGCACAGTTACAGATATGTAAATACGGCGTTTACTTACCATTTCTCACGCATTAGGGTTCGAACACTCGAACACCTATACGGATTCTCCTGCACAGTGGCAGATATGTAAATACGGCATTTACTTACCATTTCTCACGCATTACGCTTCGAACACTCGAACACCTATACGGATTCTCCCGTACAGCGGCAGCTACGTAAATACGGCGTTTACTTACCATTTCTCACGCATTAGGGTTCGAACCCTCGAACACCTATACGGATTCTCCTGCACAGTGGCAGATATGTAACTACGACGTTTACTTACCATTTCTCACGCATTACGCTTCGAACACTCGAACACCTATACGGATTCTCCTGCACAGTGGCAGATATGTAAATACGACGTTTACTTACCATTTCTCATGCATTAGGGTTCGAACACTCGAACACCTAGACGGATTCTCCTGCACAGTGGCAGATATGTAAATACGGTGTTACTTACCATTTCTCACGCATTACGGTTCGAACAATCGAACAACTACACGGATTCTCCTGCACAGTGGCAGATATGTAACTACGACGTTTACTTACCATTTCTCACGCATTACGCTTCGAACACTCGAACACCTATTCGGATTCTCCTGCACAGTGGCTGATATGTAAATACGACGTTTACTTACCATTTCTCATGCATTAGGGTTCGAACACTCGAACACCTATACGGATTCTCCTGCACAGTGGCAGATATGTAAATACGGTGTTTACTTACCATTTCTCACGCATTAGGGTTCGAACAATCGAACACCTACACGGATTCTCCTGCACAGTGGCAGATATGTAAATACGATGTTTACTTACCATTTCTCACGCATTAGGGTTCGAACACTCGAACACCTATACGGATTCTCCTGCACAGTGGAAGATATGTAAAGACGACGTTCACTTACCATTTCTCATGCATTAGGGTTCAAACACTCGAACACCTACACGGATTCTCCTGCACAGTGGCAGATATGTAAATACGACGTTTACTTACCATTTCTCACGCATTAGGGTTCGAACACACGAACACCTATACGGATTCTCCTGCACAGTGGCATATATGTAAATACGGCGTTTACTTACCATTTCTCACGCATTACGCTTCGAACACTCGAACACCTATACGGATTCTCCTGCACAGTGGCAGATATGTAAATACGGCGTTTACTTACGATTTCTCACGCATTAGGGTTCGAACACACGAACACCTATACGGATTCTCCTGCACAGTGGCAGATATGTAAATACGACGTTTACTTACCATTTCTCATGCATTAGGGTTCAAACACTCGAACACCTACACGGATTCTCCTGCACAGTGGCAGATATGTAAATACGACGTTTACTTACCATTTCTCACGCATTAGGGTTCGAACACACGAACACCTATACGGATTCTCCTGCACAGTGGCATATATGTAAATACGGCGTTTACTTACCATTTCTCACGCATTACGCTTCGAACACTCGAACACCTATACGGATTCTCCTGCACAGTGGCAGATATGTAAATACGGCGTTTACTTACCATTTCTCACGCATTACGCTTCGAACACTCGAACACCTATACGGATTCTCCCGTACAGCGGCAGCTACGTAAATTCGGCGTTACTTACCATTTCTCACGCGTTACGCTTCGAACGCTCGAACACCTATACGGATTGTCCTGCGCAGTCGCAGATATGTAAACACGACGTTTACTTACCATTTCTGATGAATTAGGGTTCGAACACTCGAACACCTATACGGATTCTCCTGCACAGTGGCAGATATGTAAATACGGTGTTTACTTACCATTTCTCACGCATTAGGGTTCGAACAATCGAACACCTACACGGATTCTCCTGCACAGTGGCAGATATGTAAATACGACGTTCACTTACCATTTCTCACGAATTGGGGTTCGAACACACGAACACCTACACGGATTCTCCTGCACAGTGGCAGATATGTAAATACGGCGTTTACTTACCATTTCTCATGCATTACGGTTCGGACACTCTAACACCTACACGGATTCTCCTGCACAGTGGCAGATATGTAAATACGACGTTCACTTACCATTTCTCACGAATTGGGGTTCGAACACACGAACACCTACACGGATTCTCCTGCACAGTGGCAGATATGTAAATACGGCGTTTACTTACCATTTCTCATGCATTACGGTTCGGACACTCTAACACCTACACGGATTCTCCTGCACAGTTGCAGATATGTAAATACGGCGTTTACTTACCATTTCTCACGCATTAGGGTTCGAACACTCGAACACCTACACGGATTCTCCTGCACAGTGGCAGATATGTAAATACGGCATTTACTTACCATTTCTCACGCATTACGCTTCGAACACTCGAACACCTATACGGATTCTCCCGTACAGCGGCAGCTACGTAAATACGGCGTTTACTTACCATTTCTCACGCATTAGGGTTCGAACCCTCGAACACCTATACGGATTCTCCTGCACAGTGGCAGATATGTAAATACGGCGTTTACTTACCATTTCTCACGCATTAGGGTTCGAACAATCGAACACCTACACGGATTATCCTACACAGTGGCAGATATGTAAATACGGCGTTTACTTACCATTCCTCACGCATTATGCTTCGAACACTCGCACACCTATACGGATTCTCATGCACAGTGGCAGATATGTAAATACGGCGTTTACTTACCATGTCTCACGCATTACGGTTCGAACACTCGAACACCTAGACAGATTCTCCTGCACAGCGGCAGATATGTAAATACGGCGTTTACTTACCATTTCTCACGCATTAGTGTTCGAACACACGAACACCTATACGGATTCTCCTGCACAGTGGCCGATATGTAAATACGGCGTTTACTTACCATTTCTCACGCATTACGCTTCGAACACTCGAACACCGATACGGATTCTCCCGCACAGCGGCAGCTACGTAAATACGGCGTTTACTTACCATTTCTCACGCATTACGGTTCGAACACCCGAACACCTATACGGATTCTCCTGCACAGTGGCAGATATGTAAATACGGCGTTTACTTACCATTTCTCATGCATTACGCTTCGAACACTCGAACTCCTGCACGGATTCTCCTGCACAGTGGCAGATATGTAAAGACGACGTTTACTTACCATTTCTCACGCATTACGCTTCGAACACTCGAACACCTATACGGATTCTCCTGCACAGTGGAAGATATGTAAATACGGCGTTTACTTACCATTTCTCACGCATTAGGGCTCGAACACACGAACACCTATACGGAATCTCCTGCACAGTGGCAGATATGTAAATACGGCGTTTACTTACCATTTCTCACGCATTACGCTTCGAACACTCGAACACCTATACGGATTCTCCTGCACAGTGGCAGATATGTAAATACGACGTTTACCTACCATTTCTCATGCATTAGGGCTCGAACACTCGAACACCTATACGGATTCTCCTGCACCGTGGCAGATATGTAAATACGGTGTCTTCTTACCATTTCTCACGCATTAGGGTTCGAACAATCGAACACCTACACGGATTCTCCTGCACAGTGCCAGATATGTAAATACAACGTTTACTGACCATTTCTCAGGCATTACGCTTCGAACACTCGAACACCTATACGGTTCTCCTGCACAGTGGCAGATATGTAAATACGGCGTTTACTTACCATTTCTCATGCATTACGCTTCGAACACTCGAACAGCTATACGGATTCTCCTGCACAGTGGCAGATACGTAAATACGGCGTTTACTTACCATTTCTCACGCATTAGGGTTCGAACACTCGAACACCTATACGGATTCTCCTGCACAGTGGCAGATATGTAAATACGGCATTTACTTACCATTTCTCACGCATTACACTTCGAACACTCGAACTCCTATACGGATTCTCCCGTACAGCGGCAGCTACGTAAATACGGCGTTTACTTACCATTTCTCACGCATTAGGGTTCGAACACTCGAACACCTATACGGATTCTCCTGCACAGTGGCAGATATGTAAATACGGCGTTTACTTAACATTTCTCACGCATTACGGTTCGAACAATCGAACACCTACACGGATTATCCTGCACAGTGGCAGATATGTAAATACGGCGTTTACTTACCATTTCTCACGCATTATGCTTCGAACACTCGAACACCTATACGGATTCTTATGCACAGTGTAAATACGGCGTTTACTTACCATTTCTCACGCATTACGGTTCGAACACTCGAACACCTAGACAGATTCACCTGCGCAGTGGCAGATATGTAAATATGGCGTTTACTTACCATTTCTCACGCATTAGGGTTCGAACACACGAACACCTATACGGATTCTCCTGCACAGTGGCAGATATGTAAATTCGGCGTCGCTTACCATTTCTCACGCATTACGCTTCGAACGCTCGAACACCTATACGGATTCTGCTGCACAGTCGCAGATATGTAAATACGACGTTTACTTACCATTTCTGATGCATTAGGGTTCGAACACTCGAACACCTATACGGATTCTCCTGCACAGTGGCAGATATGTAAATACGGTGTTTACTTACCATTTCTCACGCATTAGGGTTCGAACAATCGAACACCTACACGGATTCTCCTGCACAGTGGCAGATATGTAAATACGACGTTTACTTACCATTTCTCACGAATTGGGGTTCGAACACACGAACACCTACACGGATTCTCCTGCACAGTGGCAGATATGTAAATACGGCGTTTACTTACCATTTCTCATGCATTACGGTTCGGACACTCTAACACCTACACGGATTCTCCTGCACAGTGGCAGATATGTAAATACGACGTTTACTTACCATTTCTCACGAATTGGGGTTCGAAGACACGAACACCTACACGGATTCTCCTGCACAGTGGCAGATATGTAAATTCGGCGTTACTTACCATTTCTGACGCATTACGCTTCGAACACTCGAACACCTATACGGATTCTCCTGCACAGTGGCAGATATGTAAATACGACGTTTACTTACCATTTCTCACGCATTACGGTCCGAACACTCGAACACCTATACGGATTCTCCTACACAGTGGCAGATATGTAAATACGGCATTTACTTACCATTTCTCACGCATTACGCTTCGAACACTCGAACACCTATACGGATTCTCCCGTACAGCGGCAGCTACGTAAATACGGCGTGTACTTACCATTTCTCACGCATTAGGGTTCGAACCCTCGAACACCTATACGGTTTCTCCTGCACAGTGGCAGATATGTAAATACGGCGTTTACTTACCATTTCTCACGCATTAGGGTTCGAACAATCGAACACCTACACGGATTATCCTGCACAGTGGCAGATATGTAAATACGGCGTTTACTTACCATTTCTCACGCATTATGCTTCGAACACTCGAACACCTATACGGATTCTCATGCACAGTGGCAGATATGTAAATATGGCGTTTACTTACCATTTCTCACGCATTACGGTTCGAACACTCGAACACCTAGACAGATTCTCCTGCACAGTGGCAGATATGTAAATACGGCGTTTACTTACCATTTCTCACGCATTAGGGTTCGAACACACGAACACCTATACGGATTCTCCTGCACAGTGGCAGATATGTAAATACGGCGTTTACTTACCATTTCTCACGCATTACGCTTCGAACACTCGAACACCGATACGGATTCTCCTGCACAGCGGCAGCTACGTAAATACGGCGTTTACTTACCATTTCTCACGCATTACGGTTCGAACACCCGAACACCTATTCGGATTCTCCTGCACAGTGGAAGATATGTAAATACGGCGTTTACTTACCATTTCTCATGCATTACGCTTCGAACACTCGAACTCCTACACGGATTCTCCTGCACAGTGGCAGATATGTAAAGACGACGTTTGCTTACCATTTCTCACGCATTACGCTTCGAACACTCGAACACCTATACGGATTCTCCTGCACAGTGGAAGATATGTAAATACGGCGTTTACTTACCATTTCTCACGCATTAGGGCTCGAACACACGAACACCTATACGGATTCTCCTGCACAGTGGCAGATATGTAAATACGGCGTTTACTTACAATTTCTCACGCATTACGCTTCGAACACTCGAACACCTATACGGATTCTCCTGCACAGTGGCAGATATGTAAATACGACGTTTACCTACCATTTCTCATGCATTAGGGTTCGAACACTCGAACACCTATACGGATTCTCCTGCACAGTGGCAGATATGTAAATACGGCATTTACTTACCATTTCTCACGCACTACGCTTCGAACAGTCGAACACCTATACGGATTCTCCTGCACAGTGGCAGATATGTAAATACGGCGTTTACTTACCATTTCTCATGCATTACGCTTCGAACACTCGAACAGCTATACGGATTCTCCTGCACAGTGGCAGATACGTAAATACGGCGTTTACTTACCATTTCTCACGCATTAGGGTTCGAACACTCGAACACCTATACGGATTCTCCTGCACAGTGGCAGATATGTAAATACGGCATTTACTTACCATTTCTCACGCACTACGCTTCGAACACTCGAACACCTATACGGATTCTCCCGTACAGCGGCAGCTACGTAAATACTGCGTTTACTTACCATATCTCACGCATTAGGGTTCGAACACTCGAACACCTATACGGATTCTCCTGCACAGTGGCAGATATGTAAATACGGCGTTTACTTACCATTTCTCACGCATTACAGTTCGAACAATCGAACACCTACACGGATTATCCTGCATAGTGGCAGATATGTAAATACGGCGTTTACTTACCATTTCTCACGCATTATGCTTCGAACACTCGAACACCTATACGGATTCTCATGCACAGTGGCAGATATGTAAATACGGCGTTTACTTACCATTTCTCACGCATTACGGTTCGAACACTTGAACACCTAGACAGATTCTCCTGCACAGTGGCAGATATGTAAATACGGCGTTTACTTACCATTTCTCACGCATTAGGGTTCGAACACACGAACACCTATACGGATTCTCCTGCACAGTGGCAGATATGTAAATACGGCGTTTACTTACCATTTCTCACGCATTACGCTTCGAACACTCGAACACCGATACGGATTCTCCTGCACAGCGGCAGCTACGTAAATACGGCGTTTACTTTCCATTTCTCACGCATTAGGGTTCGAACACCCGAACACCTATATGGATTCTCCTGCGCAGTGGCAGATATGTAAATACGGCGTTTACTTACCATTTCTCATGCATTACGCTTCGAACACTCGAACACCTACACGGATTCTCCTGCACAGTGGCAGATATGTAAAGACGACGTTTACTTACCGTTTCTCACGCATTACGCTTCGAACACTCGAACATCTATACGGATTCTCCTGCACAGTGGCAGATATGTCAATACGGCGTTTACTTACCATTTCTCACGCATTAGGGTTCGAACACACGAACACCTATACGGATTCTCCTGCACAGTGGCAGATATGTAAATACGTCGTTTACTTACCATTTCTCACGCATTACGCTTCGAATACTCGAACACCTATACGGATTCTCCTGCACAGTGACAGATATGTAAATACGACGTTTACCTACCATTTCTCATGCATTAGGGTTTGAACACTCGAACACCTATACGGATTCTCCTGCACCGTGGCAGATATGTAAATACGGTGTTTTCTTACCATTTCTCACGCATTAGGGTTCGAACAATCGAACACCTAATCGGATTCTCCTGCACATCCTGCACAGTGGCAAGTATGTAAATACGGCGTTTACTTACCATTTCTCACGCATTACGGTTTGAACATTCGAACACCTATACGGATTCTCCTGCACAGTGGCAGATATGTAAATACGGCGTTTACTTACCATTTCTCACGCATTACGCTTCGAACACTCGAACACCTATACGGATTCTCCTGCACAGTGGCAGATACGTAAATACGGCGTTTACTTACCATTTCTCACGCATTAGGGTTCGAACACTCGAACACCTATACGGATTCTCCTACACAGTGGCAGATATGTAAATACGGCATTTACTTACCATTTCTCACGCATTACGCTTCGAACACTCGAACACCTATACGGATTCTCCCGTACAGCGGCAGCTATGTAAATACGGCTTTTACTTACCATTTCTCACGCATTAGGGTTCGAACCGTCGAACACCTATACGGATTCTCCTGCACTGTGGCAAATATGCAAATACAGCGTTTACTTACCATTTCTCACGCATTAGGGTTCGAACAATCGAACACCTACACGGATTATCCTGCACAGTGGCAGATATGTAAATACGGCGTTTACTTACCATTTCTCACGCATTATGCTTCGAACACTCGAACACCTATACGGATTCTCATGCACAGTGGCAGATATGTAAATACGGCGTTTACTTACCATTTCTCACGCATTACGGTTCGAACACTCGAAAACCTAGACAGATTCGCCTGCACAGTGGCAGATATGTAAATACGGCGTTTACTTACCATTTCTCACGCATTAGGGTTCGAACACACGAACACCTATACGGATTCTCCTGCACAGTGGCAGATATGTAAATACGGCGTTTACTTACCATTTCTCACGCATTACGCTTTGAACACTCGAACACCTATACGGATTCTCCAGCACAGTGGCAGATATGTAAATACGACGTTTACCTACCATTTCTCATGCATTAGGGTTCGAACACTCGAACACCTATACGGATTCTCCTGCACCGTGGCAGATATGTAAATACGGTGTTTTCTTACCATTTCTCACGCATTAGGGTTCGAACAATCGAACACCTACACGGATTCTCCTGCACAGTGCCAGATATGTAAATACGACGTTTACTGACCATTTGTCAGGCATTACGCTTCGAACACACGAACACCTATACGGATTCTCCTGCACAGTGGCTGATATGTAAATACGGCGTTTACTTACCATTTCTCATGCATTACGCTTCGAACACTCGAACAGCTATACGGATTCTCCTGCACAGTGGCAGATACGTAAATACGGCGTTTACTTACCATTTCTCACGCATTAGGGTTCGAACACTCGAACACCTATACGGATTCTCCTGCACAGTGGCAGATATGTAAATACGGCATTTACTTACCATTTCTCACGCACTACGCTTCGAACACTCGAACACCTATACGGATTCTCCCGTACAGCGGCAGCTACGTAAATACGGCGTTTACTTACCATATCTCACGCATTAGGGTTCGAACACTCGAACACCTATACGGATTCTCCTGCACAGTGGCAGATATGTAAATACGGCATTTACTTACCATTTCTCACGCACTACGCGTCGAACACTCGAACACCTATACGGATTCTCCCGTACAGCGGCAGCTACGTAAATACGGCGTTTACTTACCATATCTCACCCATTAGGGTTCGAACACTCGAACACCTATACGGATTCTCCTGCACAGTGGCAGATATGTAAATACGGCGTTTACTTACCATTTCTCACGCATTACGGTTCGAACAATCGAACACCTACACGGATTATCCTGCATAGTGGCAGATATGTAAATACGGCGTTTACTTACCATTTCTCACGCATTATGCTTCGAACACTCGAACACCTATACGGATTCTCATGCACAGTGGCAGATATGTAAATACGGCGTTTACTTACCATTTCTCACGCATTACGGTTCGAACACTTGAACACCTAGACATATTCTCCTGCAAAGTGGCAGATATGTAAATACGGCGTTTACTTACCATTTCTCACGCATTAGGGTTCGAACACACGAACACCTATACGGATTCTCCTGCACAGTGGCAGATATGTAAATACGGCGTTTACTTACCATTTCTCACGCATTATGCTTCGAACACTCGAACACCGATACGGATTCTCCTGCACAGCGGCAGCTACGTAAATACGGCGTTTACTTTCCATTTCTCACGCATTAGGGTTCGAACACCC
The DNA here is from genome assembly GCA_036172215.1 of Camellia granthamiana. Classification (NCBI taxonomy): domain Eukaryota; kingdom Viridiplantae; phylum Streptophyta; class Magnoliopsida; order Ericales; family Theaceae; genus Camellia; species Camellia granthamiana. Next base: position 74,785,110 of record CM069915.1, on the reverse strand, counting down.
GAACTCCTATACGGATTCTCCTTCACAGTGGCAGATATGTAAATACGGCGTTTACTTACCATTTCTCATGCATTACGCTTCGAACACTCGAACACCTACACGGATTCTCCTGCACAGTGGCAGATATGTAAAGGCGACGTTTACTTACCATTTCTCACGCATTACGCTTCGAACACTCGAACATCTATACGGATTCTCCTGCACAGTGCCAGATATGTAAATACGACGTTTACTGACCATTTGTCAGGCATTACGCTTCGAACACACGAACACCTATACGGATTCTCCTGCACAGTGGCTGATATGTAAATACGGCGTTTACTTACCATTTCTCATGCATTACGCTTCGAACACTCGAACAGCTATACGGATTCTCCTGCACAGTGGCAGATACGTAAATACGGCGTTTACTTACCATTTCTCACGCATTAGGGTTCGAACACTCGAACACCTATACGGATTCTCCTGCACAGTGGCAGATATGTAAATACGGCATTTACTTACCATTTCTCACGCACTACGCTTCGAACACTCGAACACCTATACGGATTCTCCCGTACAGCGGCAGCTACGTAAATACGGCGTTTACTTACCATATCTCACGCATTAGGGTTCGAACACTCGAACACCTATACGGATTCTCCTGCACAGTGGCAGATATGTAAATACGGCATTTACTTACCATTTCTCACGCACTACGCGTCGAACACTCGAACACCTATACGGATTCTCCCGTACAGCGGCAGCTACGTAAAGACGGCGTTTACTTACCATATCTCACCCATTAGGGTTCGAACACTCGAACACCTATACGGATTCTCCTGCACAGTGGCAGATATGTAAATACGGCGTTTACTTACCATTTCTCACGCATTACGGTTCGAACAATCGAACACCTACACGGATTATCCTGCATAGTGGCAGATATGTAAATACGGCGTTTACTTACCATTTCTCACGCATTATGCTTCGAACACTCGAACACCTATACGGATTCTCATGCACAGTGGCAGATATGTAAATACGGCGTTTACTTACCATTTCTCACGCATTACGGTTCGAACACTTGAACACCTAGACAGATTCTCCTGCAAAGTGGCAGATATGTAAATACGGCGTTTACTTACCATTTCTCACGCATTAGGGTTCGAACACATGAACACCTATACGGATTCTCCTGCACAGTGGCAGATATGTAAATACGGCGTTTACTTACCATTTCTCACGCATTATGCTTCGAACACTCGAACACCGATACGGATTCTCCTGCACAGCGGCAGCTACGTAAATACGGCGTTTACTTTCCATTTCTCACGCATTAGGGTTCGAACACCCGAACTCCTATACGGATTCTCCTTCACAGTGGCAGATATGTAAATACGGCGTTTACTTACCATTTCTCATGCATTACGCTTCGAACACTCGAACACCTACACGGATTCTCCTGCACAGTGGCAGATATGTAAAGGCGACGTTTACTTACCATTTCTCACGCATTACGCTTCGAACACTCGAACATCTATACAGATTCTCCTGCACAGTGGCAGATATGTCAATACGGCGTTTACTTACCATTTCTCACGCATTAGGGTTCGAACACACGAACACCTATACGGATTCTCCTGCACAGTGGCAGATATGTAAATACGGCGTTTACTTACCATTTCTCACGCATTACGCTTCGAACACTCAAACACCTATACGGATTCTCCTGCACAGTGACAAATATGTAAATACGACGTTTACCTACCATTTCTCATGCATTAGGGTTGAACACTCGAACACCTATACGGATTCTCCTGCACCGTGGCAGATATGTAAATACGGTGTTTTCTTACCATTTCCCACGCATTAGGGTTCGAACAATCGAACACCTACACGGATTCTCCTGCACATCCTGCACAGTGGCAGATATGTAAATACGGCGTTTACTTACCATTTCTCACGCATTACGGTTTGAACATTCGAACACCTATACGGATTCTCCTGCACAGTGGCAGATATGTAAATACGGCGTTTACTTACCATTTCTCATGCATTACGCTTCGAACACTCGAACACCTATACGGATTCTCCTGCACAGTGGCAGATACGTAAATACGGCGTTTACTTACCATTTCTCACGCATTAGGGTTCGAACACTCGAACACCTATACGGATTCTCCCGTACAGCGGCAGCTACGTAAATACGGCGTTTACTTACCATTTCTCACGCATTAGGGTTCGAACCCTCGAACACCTATACGGATTCTCCTGCACAGTGGCAAATATGTAAATACGGCGTTTACTTACCATTTCTCACGCATTAGGGTTCGAACAATCGAACACCTACACGGATTATCCTGCACAGTGGCAGATATGTAAATACCGCGTTTACTAACCATTTCTCACGCATTATGCTTCGAACACTCGAACACCTATACGGATTCTCATGCACAGTGGCAGATATGTAAATACGGCGTTTACTTACCATTTCTCACGTATTACGGTTCGAACACTCGAACACCTAGACAGATTCTCCTGCACAGTGGCAGATATGTAAATACGGCGTTTACTTACCATTTCTCACGCATTAGGGTTCGAACACACGAACACCTATACGGATTCTCCTGCACAGTGGCAGATATGTAAATACGGCGTTTACTTACCATTTCTCACGCATTACGCTTCGAACACTCGAACACTGATACGGATTCTCCTGCACAGCGGCAGCTACGTAAATACGGCGTTTACTTACCATTTCTCACGCATTAGGGTTCGAACACCCGAACACCTATACGGATTCTCCTGCCCAGTGGCAGATATGTAAATACGGCGTTTACTTACCATTTCTCTTGCATTACGCTTCGAACACTCGAACTCCTACACGGATTCTCCTGCACAGTGGCAGATATGTAAAGACGACGTTTACTGACCATTTCTCACGCATTACGCTTCGAACACTCGAACACCTATACGGATTCTCCTGCACAGTGGAAGATATGTAAATACGGCGTTTACTTACCATTTCTCACGCATTAGGGCTCGAACACACGAACACCTATACGGATTCTCCTGCACAGTGGCAGATATGTAAATACGGCGTTTACTTACCATTTCTCACGCATTACGCTTCGAACACTCGAACACCTATACGGATTCTCCTACACAGTGGCAGATATGTAAATACGACGTTTACCTACCATTTCTCATGCATTAGGGTTCGAACACTCGAACACCTATACGGATTCTCCTGCACCGTGGCAGATATGTAAATACGGTGTTTTCTTACCATTTCTCACGCATTAGGGTTCGAACAATCGAACACCTACACGGATTCTCCTGCACAGTGCCAGATATGTAAATACGACGTTTACTGACCATTTCTCAAGCATTACGCTTCGAACACTCGAACACCTATACGGTTCTCCTGCACAGTGGCAGATATGTAAATACGGCGTTTACTTACCATTTCTCACGCATTACGGTTTGAACATTCGAACACCTATACGGATTCTCCTGCACAGTGGCAGATATGTAAATACGGCGTTTAGTTACCATTTCTCATGCATTACGCTTCGAACACTCGAACAGCTATACAGATTCTCCTGCACAGTGGCAGATACGTAAATACGGCGTTTACTTACCATTTCTCACGCATTAGGGTTCGAACACTCGAACACCTATACGGATTCTCCTGCACAGTGGCAGATATGTAAATACGGCATTTACTTACCATTTCTCACGCATTACGCTTCGAACACTCGAACACCTATACGGATTCTCCCGTACAGCGACAACTATGTAAATACGGCGTTTACTTACCATTTCTCACGCATTAGGGTTCGAACACTCGAACACCTATACGGATTCTCCTGCACAGTGGCAGATATGTAAATACGGCGTTTACTTACCATTTCTCACGCATTAGGGTTCGAACAATCGAACACCTACACGGATTATCCTGCACAGTGGCAGATATGTAAATACGGCGTTTACTTACCATTTCTCACGCATTATGCTTCGAACACTCGAACACCTATACGGATTCTCATGCACAGTGGCAGATATGTAAATATGGCGTTTACTTACCATTTCTCACGCATTACGGTTCGAACACTCGAACACCTAGACAGATTCTCCTGCACAGTGGCAGATATGTAAATACGGCGTTTACTTACCATTTCTCACGCATTAGGGTTCGAACACACGAACACCTATACGGATTCTCCTGCACAGTGGCAGATATGTAAATACGGCGTTTACTTACCATTTCTCACGCATTACGCTTCGAACACTCGAACACCTATACGGATTCTCCTACACAGTGGCAGATATGTAAATACGACGTTTACCTACCATTTCTCATGCATTAGGGTTCGAACACTCGAACACCTATACGGATTCTCCTGCACCGTGGCAGATATGTAAATACGGTGTTTTCTTACCATTTCTCACGCATTAGGGTTCGAACAATCGAACACCTACACGGATTCTCCTGCACAGTGCCAGATATGTAAATACGACGTTTACTGACCATTTCTCAAGCATTACGCTTCGAACACTCGAACACTTATACGGTTCTCCTGCACAGTGGCAGATATGTAAATACGGCGTTTACTTACCATTTCTCACGCATTACGGTTTGAACATTCGAACACCTATACGGATTCTCCTGCACAGTGGCAGATATGTAAATACGGCGTTTAGTTACCATTTCTCATGCATTACGCTTCGAACACTCGAACAGCTATACGGATTCTCCTGCACAGTGGCAGATACGTAAATACGGCGTTTACTTACCATTTCTCACGCATTAGGGTTCGAACACTCGAACACCTATACGGATTCTCCTGCACAGTGGCAGATATGTAAATACGGCATTTACTTACCATTTCTCACGCATTACGCTTCGAACACTCGAACACCTATACGGATTCTCCCGTACAGCGGCAACTATGTAAATACGGCGTTTACTTACCATTTCTCACGCATTAGGGTTCGAACACTCGAACACCTATACGGATTCTCCTGCACAGTGCCAGATATGTAAATACGGCGTTTACTTACCATTTCTCACGCATTACGGTTCAAACAATCGAACACCTACACGGATTATCCTGCACAGTGGCAGATATGTAAATACGGCGTTTACTTACCATTTCTCACGCATTATGCTTCGAACACTCGAACACCTATACGGATTCTCATGCACAGTGGCAGATATGTAAATACGGCGTTTACTTACCATTTCTCACGCATTACGGTTCGAACACTCGAACACCTAGACAGATTCTCCTGCACAGTGGCAGATATGTAAATACGGCGTTTACTTACCATTTCTCACGCATTAGGGTTCGAACACACGAACACCTATACGGATTCTCCTGCACAGTGGCAGATATGTAAATACGGCTTTTACTTACCATTTCTCACGCATTACGCTTCGAACACTCGAACACCGATACGGATTCTCCTGCACAGCGGCAGCTACGTAAATACGGCGTTTACTTTCCATTTCTCACGCATTAGGGTTCGAACACCCGAACACCTATACGGATTCTCCTGCACAGTGGCAGATATGTAAATACGGCGTTTAGTTACCATTTCTCATGCATTACGCTTCGAACACTCGAACACCTACACGGATTCTCTTGCACAGTGGCAGATATGTAAAGGCGACGATTACTTACCATTTCTCACGCATTACGCTTCGAACACTCGAACATCTATACGGATTCACCTGCACAGTGGCAGATATGTAAATACGGCGTTTACTTACCATTTCTCACGCATTAGGGTTCGAACACACGAACACCTATACGGATTCTCCTGCACCGTGGCAGATATGTAAATACGGCGTTTACTTACCATTTCTCACGCATTACGCTTCGAACACTCGAACACCTATACGTATTCTCCTGCACAGTGGCAGATATGTAAATACGGCGTTTACCTACCATTTCTCATGCATTAGGGTTTGAACACTCGAACACCTATACGGATTCTCCTGCACCGTGGCAGATATGTAAATACGGTGTTTTCTTACCATTTCTCACGCATTAGGGTTCGAACAATCGAACACCTACATGGATTCTCCTGCACATCCTGCACAGTGGCAGATATGTAAATACGGCGTTTACTTACCATTTCTCACGCATTACGGTTTGAACATTCGAACACCTATACGGATTCTCCTGCACTGTGGCAGATATGTAAATACGGCGTTTACTTACCATTTCTCAGGCATTACGCTTCGAACACTCGAACACCTATACGGATTCTCCTGCACAGTGGCAGATACGTAAATACGGCGTTTACTTACCATTTCTCACGCATTAGGGTTCGAACACTCGAACACCTATACGGATTCTCATGCACAGTGGCAGATATGTAAATATGGCGTTTACTTACCATTTCTCACGCATTACGGTTCGAACACTCGAACACCTAGACAGATTCTCCTGCACAGTGGCAGATATGTAAATACGGCGTTTACTTACCATTCCTCACGCATTAGGGTTTCGAACACACGAACACCTATACGGATTCTCCTGCACAGTGGCAGATATGTAAATACGGCGTTTACTTACCATTTCTCACGCATTACGCTTCGAACACTCGAACACCGATACGGATTCTCCTGCACAGCGGCAGCTACGTAAATACGGCGTTTACTTACCATTTCTCACGCATTACGGTTCGAACACCCGAACACCTATTCGGATTCTCCTGCACAGTGGCAGATATGTAAATACGGCGTTTACTTACCATTTCTCATGCATTACGCTTCGAACACTCGAACTCCTACACGGATTCTCCTGCACAGTGGCAGATATGTAAAGACGACGTTTACTTACCATTTCTCACGCATTACGCCTTCGAACACTCGAACACCTATACGGATTCTCCTGCACAGTGGAAGATATGTAAATACGGCGTTACTTACCATTTCTCACGCATTAGGGCTCGAACACACGAACACCTATACGGATTCTCCTGCACAGTGGCAGATATGTAAATACGGCGTTTACTTACCATTTCTCACGCATTACGCTTCGAACACTCGAACACCTATACGGATTCTCCTGCACAGTGGCAGATATGTAAATACGACGTTTACCTACCATTTCTCATGCATTAGGGTTCGAACACTCGAACACCTATACGGATTCTCCTGCACCGTGGCAGATATGTAAATACGGTGTTTTCTTACCATTTCTCACGCATTAGGGTTCGAACAATCGAACACCTACACGGATTCTCCTGCACAGTGCCAGATATGTAAATACGACGTTTACTACCCATTTCTCAGGCATTACGCTTCGAACACACGAACACCTAGACGGTTCTCCTGCACAGTGGCAGATATGTAAATACGGCGTTTACTTACCATTTCTCACGCATTACGGTTTGAACATTCGAACACCTATACGGATTCTCCTGCACAGTGGCAGATATGTAAATACGGCGTTTACTTACCATTTCTCATGCATTACGCATCGAACACTCGAACAGCTATACGGATTCTCCTGCACAGTGGCAGATACGTAAATACGGCCGTTTACTTACCATTTCTCACGCATTAGGGTTCGAACACTCGAACACCTATACGGATTCTCCTGCACAGTGGCAGATATGTAAATACGGCACTTACTTACCATTTCTCACGCACTACGTTTCGAACACTCGAACACCTATACGGATTCTCCCGTACAGCGGCAGCTACGTAAATACGGCGTTTACTTACCATATCTCACGCAATTAGGGTTCGAACACTCGAACACCTATACGGATTCTCCTGCACAGTGGCAGATATGTAAATACGGCGTTTACTTACCATTTCTCAGGCATTACGGTTCGAACAATAGAACACCTACACGGATTATCCTGCATAGTGGCAGATATGTAAATACGGCGTTTACTTACCATTTCTCACGCATTATGCTTCGAACACTCGAACACCTATACGGATTCTCATGCACAGTGGCAGATATGTAAATACGCGTTTACTTACCATTTCTCACGCATTAAGGTTCGAACACTTGAACACCTAGACAGATTCTCCTGCACAGTGGCAGATATGTAAAATACGGCGTTTACTTACATTTCTCACGCATTACGGTTCGAAACACACGAACACCTATACGGATTCTCCTGCACAGTGGCAGATATGTAAATGCGGCGTTTACTTACCATTTCTCACGCATTACGCTTCGAACACTCGAACACCGATACGGATTCTCCTGCACAGCGGCAGCTACGTAAATACGGCGTTTACTTTCCATTTCTCACGCATTAGGGTTCGAACACCCCGAACACCTATACGGATTCTCCTGCACAGTGGCAGATATGTAAATACGGCGTTTACTTACCATTTCTCATGCATTACGCTTCGAACACTCGAACACCTACACGGATTCTCCTGCACAGTGGCAGATATGTAAAGACGACGTTTACTTACCATTTCTCACGCATTACGCTTCGAACACTCGAACATCTATACGGATTCTCCTGCACAGTGGCAGATATGTCAATACGGCGTTTACTTACCATTTCTCACGCATTAGGGTTCGAACACACGAACACCTATACGGATTCTCCTGCACAGTGGCAGATATGTAAATACGGCGTTTACTTACCATTTCTCACGCATTACGCTTCGAACACTCGAACACCTATACGGATTTTCCTGCACAGTGACAAATATGTAAATACGACGTTTACCTACCATTTCTCATGCATTAGGGTTTGAACACTCGAACACCTATACGGATTCTCCTGCACCGTGGCAGATATGTAAATACGGTGTTTTCTTACCATTTCTCACGCATTAGGGTTCGAACAATCGAACACCTAATCGGATTCTCCTGCACATCCTGCACAGTGGCAAATATGTAAATACGGCGTTTACTTACCATTTCTCACGCATTACGGTTTGAACATTCGAACACCTATACGGATTCTCCTGCACAGTGGCAGATATGTAAATACGGCGTTTACTTACCATTTCTCACGCATTAGGGTTCGAACACTCGAACACCTATACGGATTCTCCTACACAGTGGCAGATATGTAAATACGGCGTTTACTTACCATTTCTCATGCATTAGGGTTCGAACACTCGAACACCTATACGGATTCTCCTACACAGTGGCAGATATGTAAATACGGCATTTACTTACCATTTCTCACGCATTACGCTTCGAACACTCGAACACCTATACGGATTCTCCCGTACAGCGGCAGCTACGTAAATACGGCTTTTACTTACCATTTCTCACGCATTAGGGTTCGAACACTCGAACACCTATACGGATTCTCATGCACAGTGGCAGATATGTAAATACGGCGTTTACTTACCATTTCTCACGCATTACGGTTCGAACACTCGAAAACCTAGACAGATTCGCCTGCACAGTGGCAGATATGTAAATACGGCGTTTACTTACCATTTCTCACGCATTAGGGTTCGAACACACGAACACCTATACGGATTCTCCTGCACAGTGGCAGATATGTAAATACGGCGTTTACTTACCATTTCTTACGCATTACGGTTTGAACATTCGAACACCTATACGGATTCTCCTGCACAGTGGCAGATATGTAAATACGGCGTTTACTTACCATTTCTCTCGCATTATGCTTCGAACACTCGAACACCTATACGGATTCTCATGCACAGTGGCAGATATGTAAATACGGCGTTTACTTACCATTTCTCACGCATTACGGTTCGAACACTCGAACACCTATACGGATTCTCCTACACAGTGGCAGATATGTAAATACGGCATTTACTTACCATTTCTCACGCATTGCGCTTCGAACACTCGAACACCTATACGGATTCTCCCGTACAGCGGCAGCTACATAAATACGGCTTTTACTTACCATTTCTCACGCATTAGGGTTCGAACCCTCGAACACCTATACGGATTCTCCTGCACAGTGGCAAATATGTAAATACAGCGTTTACTTACCATTTCTCACGCATTAGGGTTCGAACAATCGAACACCTACACGGATTATCCTGCACAGTGGCAGATATGTAAATACGGCGTTTACTTACCATTTCTCACGCATTATGCTTCGAACACTCGAACACCTATACGGATTCTCATGCACAGTGGCAGATATGTAAATACGGCGTTTACTTACCATATCTCACGCATTACGGTTCGAACACTCGAAAACCTAGACAGATTCGCCTGCACAGTGGCAGATATGTAAATACGGCGTTTACTTACCATTTCTCACGCATTAGGGTTCGAACACACGAACACCTATACGGATTCTCCTGCACAGTGGCAGATATGTAAATACGGCGTTTACTTACCATTTCTCACGCATTACGCTTTGAACACTCGAACACCTATACGGATTCTCCTGCACAGTGGCAGATATGTAAATACGACGTTTACCTACCATTTCTCATGCATTAGGGTTCGAACACTCGAACACCTATACGGATTCTCCTGCACCGTGGCAGATATGTAAATACGGTGTTTTCTTACCATTTCTCACGCATTAGGGTTCGAACAATCGAACACCTACACGGATTCTCCTGCACAGTGCCAGATATGTAAATACGACGTTTACTGACCATTTGTCAGGCATTACGCTTCGAACACACGAACACCTATACGGATTCTCCTGCACAGTGGCAGATATGTAAATACGGCGTTTACTTACCATTTCTCAGGCATTACGCTTCGAACACTCGAACAGCTATACGGATTCTCCTGCACAGTGGCAGATACGTAAATACGGCGTTTACTTACCATTTCTCACGCATTAGGGTTCGAACACTCGAACACCTATACGGATTCTCCTGCACAGTGGCAGATATGTAAATACGGCATTTACTTACCATTTCTCACGCACTACGCTTCGAACACTCGAACACCTATACGGATTCTCCCGTACAGCGGCAGCTACGTAAATACGGCTTTTACTTACCATTTCTCACGCATTAGGGTTCGAACCCTCGAACACCTATACGGATTCTCCTGCACAGTGGCAAATATGTAAATACAGCGTTTACTTACCATTTCTCACGCATTAGGGTTCGAACAATCGAACACCTACACGGATTATCCTGCACAGTGGCAGATATGTAAATACGGCGTTTACTTACCATTTCTCACGCATTATGCTTCGAACACTCGAACACCTATACGGATTCTCATGCACAGTGGCAGATATGTAAATACGGCGTTTACTTACCATTTCTCACGCATTACGGTTCGAACACTCGAAAACCTAGACAGATTCGCCTGCACAGTGGCAGATATGTAAATACGGCGTTTACTTACCATTTCTCACGCATTAGGGTTCGAACACTCGAACACCTATACGGATTCTCCTGCACAGTGGCAGATATGTAAATACGGCGTTTACTTACCATTTCTCAGGCATTACGCTTCGAACACTCGAACAGCTATACGGATTCTCCTGCACAGTGGCAGATACGTAAATACGGCGTTTACTTACCATTTCTCACGCATTAGGGTTCGAACACTCGAACACCTATACGGATTCTCCTGCACAGTGGCAGATATGTAAATACGGCATTTACTTACCATTTCTCACGCACTACGCTTCGAACACTCGAACACCTATACGGATTCTCCCGTACAGCGGCAGCTACGTAAATACGGCGTTTACTTACAATATCTCACCCATTAGGGTTCGAACACTCGAACACCTATACGGATTCTCCTGCACAGTGGCAGATATGTAAATACGGCGTTTACTTACCATTTCTCACGCATTACGGTTCGAACAATCGAACACCTACACGGATTATCCTGCATAGTGGCAGATATGTAAATACGGCGTTTACTTACCATTTCTCACGCATTATGTTTCGAACACTCGAACACCTATACGGATTCTCATGCACAGTGGCAGATATGTAAATACGGCGTTTACTTACCATTTCTCACGCATTACGGTTCGAACACTTGAACACCTAGACAGATTCTCCTGCAAAGTGGCAGATATGTAAATACGGCGTTTACTTACCATTTCTCACGCATTAGGGTTCGAACACACGAACACCTATACGGATTCTCCTGCACAGTGGCAGATATGTAAATACGGCGTTTACTTACCATTTCTCACGCATTATGCTTCGAACACTCGAACACCGATACGGATTCTCCTGCACAGCGGCAGCTACGTAAATACGGCGTTTACTTTCCATTTCTCACGCGTTAGGGTTCGAACACCAGAACACCTATACGGATTCTCCTACACAGTGGCAGATATGTAAATACGGCGTTTACTTACCATTTCTCATGCATTACGCTTCGAACACTCGAACACCTACACGGATTCTCCTGCACAGTGGCAGATATGTAAAGGCGATGTTTACTTACCATTTCTCACGCATTACGCTTCGAACACTCGAACATTTATACGGATTCTCCTGCACAGTGGCAGATATGTCAATACGGCGTTTACTTACCATTTCTCACGCATTAGGGTTCGAACACACGAACACCTATACGGATTCTCCTGCACAGTGGCAGATATGTAAATACGGCGTTTACTTGCCATTTCTCACGCATTACGCTTCGAACACTCGAACACCTATACGGATTCTCCTGCACAGTGACAGATATGTAAATACGACGTTTACCTACCATTTCTCATGCATTAGGGTTGAACACTCGAACACCTATACGGATTCTCCTGCACCGTGGCAGATATGTAAATACGGTGTTTTCTTACCATTTCCCACGCATTAGGGTTCGAACAATCGAACACCTACACGGATTCTCCTGCACATCCTGCACAGTGGCAGATATGTAAATACGGCGTTTACTTACCATTTCTTACGCATTACGGTTTGAACATTCGAACACCTATACGGATTCTCCTGCACAGTGGCAGATATGTAAATACGGCGTTTACTTACCATTTCTCATGCATTACGCTTCGAACACTCGAACACCTATACGGATTCTCCTGCACAGTGGCAGATACGTAAATACGGCGTTTACTTACCATTTCTCACGCATTAGGGTTCGAACACTCGAACACCTATACGGATTCTCCTGCACAGTGGCAGATATGTAAATACGGCACTTACTTACCATTTCTCACGCATTACGCTTCGAACACTCGAACACCTATACGGATTCTCCCGTACAGCGGCAGCTACGTAAATACGGCGTTTACTTACCATTTCTCACGCATTAGGGTTCGAACCCTCGAACACCTATACGGATTCTCCTGCACAGTGGCAAATATGTAAATACGGCGTTTACTTACCATTTCTCACGCATTAGGGTTCGAACAATCGAACACCTACACGGATTATCCTGCACAGTGGCAGATATGTAAATACCGCGTTTACTTACCATTTCTCACGCATTATGCTTCGAACACTCGAACACCTATACGGATTCTCATGCACAGTGGCAGATATGTAAATACGGCGTTTACTTACCATTTCTCACGCATTACGGTTCGAACACTCGAACACCTAGACAGATTCTCCTGCACAGTGGCAGATATGTAAATACGGCGTTTACTTACCATTTCTCACGCATTAGGGTTCGAACACACGAACACCTATACGGATTCTCCTGCACAGTGGCAGATATGTAAATACGGCGTTTACTTACCATTTCTCACGCATTACGCTTCGAACACTCGAACATTGATACGGATGCTCCTGCACAGCGGCAGCTACGTAAATACGGCGTTTACTTACCATTTCTCACGCATTAGGGTTCGAACACCCGAACACCTATACGGATTCTCCTGCCCAGTGGCAGATATGTAAATACGGCGTTTACTTACCATTTCTCATGCATTACGCTTCGAACACTCGAACTCCTACACGGATTCTACTGCACAGTGGCAGATATGTAAAGACGACGTTTACTGACCATTTCTCACGCATTACGCATCGAACACTCGAACACCTATACGGATTCTCCTGCACAGTGGAAGATATGTAAATACGGCGTTTACTTACCATTTCTCATGCATTACGCTTCGAACACTCGAACACCTACACGGATTCTCCTGCACAGTGGCAGATATGTAAATACGGCGTTTACTTACCATTTCTCATGCATTACGCTTCGAACACTCGAACACCTACACGGATTCTCCTGCACAGTGGCAGATATGTAAAGGCGACGTTTACTTACCATTTCTCACGCATTACGCTTCGAACACTCGAACATTTATACGGATTCTCCTGCACAGTGGCAGATATGTCAATACGGCGTTTACTTACCATTTCTCACGCATTAGGGTTCGAACACACGAACACCTATACGGATTCTCCTGCACAGTGGCAGATATGTAAATACGGCGTTTACTTACCATTTCTCACGCATTACGCTTCGAACACTCGAACACCTATACGGATTCTCCTGCACAGTGACAGATATGTAAATACGACGTTTACCTCCCATTTCTCATGCATTAGGGTTGAACACTCGAACACCTATACGGATTCTCCTGCACCGTGGCAGATATGTAAATACGGTGTTTTCTTACCATTTCCCACGCATTAGGGTTCGAACAATCGAACACCTACACGGATTCTCCTGCACATCCTGCACAGTGGCAGATATGTAAATACGGCGTTTACTTACCATTTCTCACGCATTACGGTTTGAACATTCGAACACCTATACGGATTCTCCTGCACAGTGGCAGATATGTAAATACGGCGTTTACTTACCATTTCTCATGCATTACGCTTCGAACACTCGAACACCTATACGGATTCTCCTGCACAGTGGCAGATACGTAAATACGGCGTTTACTTACCATTTCTCACGCATTAGGGTTCGAACACTCGAACACCTATACGGATTCTCCTGCACAGTGGCAGATATGTAAATACGGCACTTACTTACCATTTCTCACGCATTACGCTTCGAACACTCGAACACCTATACGGATTCTCCCGTACAGCGGCAGCTACGTAAATACGGCGTTTACTTACCATTTCTCACGCATTAGGGTTCGAACCCTCGAACACCTATACGGATTCTCCTGCACAGTGGCAAATATGTAAATACGGCGTTTACTTACCATTTCTCACGCATTAGGGTTCGAACAATCGAACACCTACACGGATTATCCTGCACAGTGGCAGATATGTAAATACCGCGTTTACTTACCATTTCTCACGCATTATGCTTCGAACACTCGAACACCTATACGGATTCTCATGCACAGTGGCAGATATGTAAATACGGCGTTTACTTACCATTTCTCACGCATTACGGTTCGAACACTCGAACACCTAGACAGATTCTCCTGCACAGTGGCAGATATGTAAATACGGCGTTTACTTACCATTTCTCACGCATTAGGGTTCGAACACACGAACACCTATACGGATTCTCCTGCACAGTGGCAGATATGTAAATACGGCGTTTACTTACCATTTCTCACGCATTACGCTTCGAACACTCGAACATTGATACGGATGCTCCTGCACAGCGGCAGCTACGTAAATACGGCGTTTACTTACCATTTCTCACGCATTAGGGTTCGAACACCCGAACACCTATACGGATTCTCCTGCCCAGTGGCAGATATGTAAATACGGCGTTTACTTACCATTTCTCATGCATTACGCTTCGAACACTCGAACTCCTACACGGATTCTACTGCACAGTGGCAGATATGTAAAGACGACGTTTACTGACCATTTCTCACGCATTACGCATCGAACACTCGAACACCTATACGGATTCTCCTGCACAGTGGAAGATATGTAAATACGGCGTTTACTTACCATTTCTCATGCATTACGCTTCGAACACTCGAACACCTACACGGATTCTCCTGCACAGTGGCAGATATGTAAATACGGCGTTTACTTACCATTTCTCATGCATTACGCTTCGAACACTCGAACACCTACACGGATTCTCCTGCACAGTGGCAGATATGTAAAGGCGACGTTTACTTACCATTTCTCACGCATTACGCTTCGAACACTCGAACATTTATACGGATTCTCCTGCACAGTGGCAGATATGTCAATACGGCGTTTACTTACCATTTCTCACGCATTAGGGTTCGAACACACGAACACCTATACGGATTCTCCTGCACAGTGGCAGATATGTAAATACGGCGTTTACTTACCATTTCTCACGCATTACGCTTCGAACACTCGAACACCTATACGGATTCTCCTGCACAGTGACAGATATGTAAATACGACGTTTACCTCCCATTTCTCATGCATTAGGGTTGAACACTCGAACACCTATACGGATTCTCCTGCACCGTGGCAGATATGTAAATACGGTGTTTTCTTACCATTTCCCACGCATTAGGGTTCGAACAATCGAACACCTACACGGATTCTCCTGCACATCCTGCACAGTGGCAGATATGTAAATACGGCGTTTACTTACCATTTCTCACGCATTACGGTTTGAACATTCGAACACCTATACGGATTCTCCTGCACAGTGGCAGATATGTAAATACGGCGTTTACTTACCATTTCTCATGCATTACGCTTCGAACACTCGAACACCTATACGGATTCTCCTGCACAGTGGCAGATACGTAAATACGGCGTTTACTTACCATTTCTCACGCATTAGGGTTCGAACACTCGAACACCTATACGGATTCTCCTGCACAGTGGCAGATATGTAAATACGGCACTTACTTACCATTTCTCACGCATTACGCTTCGAACACTCGAACACCTATACGGATTCTCCCGTACAGCGGCAGCTACGTAAATACGGCGTTTACTTACCATTTCTCACGCATTAGGGTTCGAACCCTCGAACACCTATACGGATTCTCCTGCACAGTGGCAAATATGTAAATACGGCGTTTACTTACCATTTCTCACGCATTAGGGTTCGAACAATCGAACACCTACACGGATTATCCTGCACAGTGGCAGATATGTAAATACCGCGTTTACTTACCATTTCTCACGCATTATGCTTCGAACACTCGAACACCTATACGGATTCTCATGCACAGTGGCAGATATGTAAATACGGCGTTTACTTACCATTTCTCACGCATTACGGTTCGAACACTCGAACACCTAGACAGATTCTCCTGCACAGTGGCAGATATGTAAATACGGCGTTTACTTACCATTTCTCACGCATTAGGGTTCGAACACACGAACACCTATACGGATTCTCCTGCACAGTGGCAGATATGTAAATACGGCGTTTACTTACCATTTCTCACGCATTACGCTTCGAACACTCGAACATTGATACGGATGCTCCTGCACAGCGGCAGCTACGTAAATACGGCGTTTACTTACCATTTCTCACGCATTAGGGTTCGAACACCCGAACACCTATACGGATTCTCCTGCCCAGTGGCAGATATGTAAATACGGCGTTTACTTACCATTTCTCATGCATTACGCTTCGAACACTCGAACTCCTACACGGATTCTCCTGCACAGTGGCAGATATGTAAAGACGACGTTTACTGACCATTTCTCACGCATTACGCATCGAACACTCGAACACCTATACGGATTCTCCTGCACAGTGGCAGATATGTAAATACGGCGTTTACTTACCATTTCTCATGCATTACGCTTCGAACACTCGAACACCTACACGGATTCTCCTGCACAGTGGCAGATATGTAAAGGCGACGTTTACTTACCATTTCTCACGCATTACGCTTCGAACACTCGAACATTTATACGGATTCTCCTGCACAGTGGCAGATATGTCAATACGGCGTTTACTTACCATTTCTCACGCATTAGGGTTCGAACACACGAACACCTATACGGATTCTCCTGCACAGTGGCAGATATGTAAATACGGCGTTTACTTACCATTTCTCACGCATTACGCTTCGAACACTCGAACACCTATACGGATTCTCCTGCACAGTGACAGATATGTAAATACGACGTTTACCTCCCATTTCTCATGCATTAGGGTTGAACACTCGAACACCTATACGGATTCTCCTGCACCGTGGCAGATATGTAAATACGGTGTTTTCTTACCATTTCCCACGCATTAGGGTTCGAACAATCGAACACCTACACGGATTCTCCTGCACATCCTGCACAGTGGCAGATATGTAAATACGGCGTTTACTTACCATTTCTCACGCATTACGGTTTGAACATTCGAACACCTATACGGATTCTCCTGCACAGTGGCAGATATGTAAATACGGCGTTTACTTACCATTTCTCATGCATTACGCTTCGAACACTCGAACACCTATACGGATTCTCCTGCACAGTGGCAGATACGTAAATACGGCGTTTACTTACCATTTCTCACGCATTAGGGTTCGAACACTCGAACACCTATACGGATTCTCCTGCACAGTGGCAGATATGTAAATACGGCACTTACTTACCATTTCTCACGCATTACGCTTCGAACACTCGAACACCTATACGGATTCTCCCGTACAGCGGCAGCTACGTAAATACGGCGTTTACTTACCATTTCTCACGCATTAGGGTTCGAACCCTCGAACACCTATACGGATTCTCCTGCACAGTGGCAAATATGTAAATACGGCGTTTACTTACCATTTCTCACGCATTAGGGTTCGAACAATCGAACACCTACACGGATTATCCTGCACAGTGGCAGATATGTAAATACCGCGTTTACTTACCATTTCTCACGCATTATGCTTCGAACACTCGAACACCTATACGGATTCTCATGCACAGTGGCAGATATGTAAATACGGCGTTTACTTACCATTTCTCACGCATTACGGTTCGAACACTCGAACACCTAGACAGATTCTCCTGCACAGTGGCAGATATGTAAATACGGCGTTTACTTACCATTTCTCACGCATTAGGGTTCGAACACACGAACACCTATACGGATTCTCCTGCACAGTGGCAGATATGTAAATACGGCGTTTACTTACCATTTCTCACGCATTACGCTTCGAACACTCGAACATTGATACGGATGCTCCTGCACAGCGGCAGCTACGTAAATACGGCGTTTACTTACCATTTCTCACGCATTAGGGTTCGAACACCCGAACACCTATACGGATTCTCCTGCCCAGTGGCAGATATGTAAATACGGCGTTTACTTACCATTTCTCATGCATTACGCTTCGAACACTCGAACTCCTACACGGATTCTCCTGCACAGTGGCAGATATGTAAAGACGACGTTTACTGACCATTTCTCACGCATTACGCATCGAACACTCGAACACCTATACGGATTCTCCTGCACAGTGGAAGATATGTAAATACGGCGTTTACTTACCATTTCTCATGCATTACGCTTCGAACACTCGAACACCTACACGGATTCTCCTGCACAGTGGCAGATATGTAAATACGGCGTTTACTTACCATTTCTCATGCATTACGCTTCGAACACTCGAACACCTACACGGATTCTCCTGCACAGTGGCAGATATGTAAAGGCGACGTTTACTTACCATTTCTCACGCATTACGCTTCGAACACTCGAACATTTATACGGATTCTCCTGCACAGTGGCAGATATGTCAATACGGCGTTTACTTACCATTTCTCACGCATTAGGGTTCGAACACACGAACACCTATACGGATTCTCCTGCACAGTGGCAGATATGTAAATACGGCGTTTACTTACCATTTCTCACGCATTACGCTTCGAACACTCGAACACCTATACGGATTCTCCTGCACAGTGACAGATATGTAAATACGACGTTTACCTACCATTTCTCATGCATTAGGGTTGAACACTCGAACACCTATACGGATTCTCCTGCACCGTGGCAGATATGTAAATACGGTGTTTTCTTACCATTTCCCACGCATTAGGGTTCGAACAATCGAACACCTACACGGATTCTCCTGCACATCCTGCACAGTGGCAGATATGTAAATACGGCGTTTACTTACCATTTCTCACGCATTACGGTTTGAACATTCGAACACCTATACGGATTCTCCTGCACAGTGGCAGATATGTAAATACGGCGTTTACTTACCATTTCTCATGCATTACGCTTCGAACACTCGAACACCTATACGGATTCTCCTGCACAGTGGCAGATACGTAAATACGGCGTTTACTTACCATTTCTCACGCATTAGGGTTCGAACACTCGAACACCTATACGGATTCTCCTGCACAGTGGCAGATATGTAAATACGACACTTACTTACCATTTCTCACGCATTACGCTTCGAACACTCGAACACCTATACGGATTCTCCCGTACAGCGGCAGCTACGTAAATACGGCGTTTACTTACCATTTCTCACGCATTAGGGTTCGAACCCTCGAACACCTATACGGATTCTCCTGCACAGTGGCAAATATGTAAATACGGCGTTTACTTACCATTTCTCACGCATTAGGGTTCGAACAATCGAACACCTACACGGATTATCCTGCACAGTGGCAGATATGTAAATACCGCGTTTACTTACCATTTCTCACGCATTATGCTTCGAACACTCGAACACCTATACGGATTCTCATGCACAGTGGCAGATATGTAAATACGGCGTTTACTTACCATTTCTCACGCATTACGGTTCGAACACTCGAACACCTAGACAGATTCTCCTGCACAGTGGCAGATATGTAAATACGGCGTTTACTTACCATTTCTCACGCATTAGGGTTCGAACACACGAACACCTATACGGATTCTCCTGCACAGTGGCAGATATGTAAATACGGCGTTTACTTACCATTTCTCACGCATTACGCTTCGAACACTCGAACATTGATACGGATGCTCCTGCACAGCGGCAGCTACGTAAATACGGCGTTTACTTACCATTTCTCACGCATTAGGGTTCGAACACCCGAACACCTATACGGATTCTCCTGCCCAGTGGCAGATATGTAAATACGGCGTTTACTTACCATTTCTCATGCATTACGCTTCGAACACTCGAACTCCTACACGGATTCTCCTGCACAGTGGCAGATATGTAAAGACGACGTTTACTGACCATTTCTCACACATTACGCATCGAACACTCGAACACCTATACGGATTCTCCTGCACAGTGGAAGATATGTAAATACGGCGTTTACTTACCATTTCTCACGCATTAGGGTTCGAACACCCGAACACCTATACGTATTCTCCTGCACAGTGGCAGATATGTAAATACGGCGTTTACTTACCATTTCTCATGCATTACGCTTCGAACACTCGAACACCTATACGGATTCTCCTGCACAGTGGCAGATACGTAAATACGGCGTTTACTTACCATTTCTCACGCATTAGGGTTCGAACACTCGAACACCTATACGGATTCTCCTGCACAGTGGCAGATATGTAAATACGGCACTTACTTACCATTTCTCACGCATTACGCTTCGAACACTCGAACACCTATACGGATTCTCCCGTACAGCGGCAGCTACGTAAATACGGCGTTTACTTACCATTTCTCACGCATTAGGGTTCGAACCCTCGAACACCTATACGGATTCTCCTGCACAGTGGCAAATATGTAAATACGGCGTTTACTTACCATTTCTCACGCATTAGGGTTCGAACAATCGAACACCTACACGGATTATCCTGCACAGTGGCAGATATGTAAATACCGCGTTTACTTACCATTTCTCACGCATTATGCTTCGAACACTCGAACACCTATACGGATTCTCATGCACAGTGGCAGATATGTAAATACGGCGTTTACTTACCATTTCTCACGCATTACGGTTCGAACACTCGAACACCTAGACAGATTCTCCTGCACAGTGGCAGATATGTAAATACGGCGTTTACTTACCATTTCTCACACATTAGGGTTCGAACACACGAACACCTATACGGATTCTCCTGCACAGTGGCAGATATGTAAATACGGCGTTTACTTACCATTTCTCACGCATTACGCTTCGAACACTCGAACATTGATACGGATGCTCCTGCACAGCGGTAGCTACGTAAATACGGCGTTTACTTACCATTTCTCACGCATTAGGGTTCGAACACCCGAACACCTATACGGATTCTCCTGCCCAGTGGCAGATATGTAAATACGGCGTTTACTTACCATTTCTCATGCATTACGCTTCGAACACTCGAACTCCTACACGGATTCTCCTGCACAGTGGCAGATATGTGAAGACGACGTTTACTGACCATTTCTCACGCATTACGCTTCGAACACTCGAACACCTATACGGATTCTCCTGCACAGTGGAAGATATGTAAATACGGCGTTTACTTACCATTTCTCACGCATTAGGGCTCGAACACACGAACACCTATACGGATTCTCCTACACAGTGGCAGATATGTAAATACGGCGTTTACTTACCATTTCTCACGCATTACGCTTCGAACACTCGAACACCTATACGGATTCTCCTACACAGTGGCAGATATGTAAATACGACGTTTACCTACCATTTCTCATGCATTAGGGTTCGAACACTCGAACACCTATACGGATTCTCCTGCACCGTGGCAGATATGTAAATACGGTGTTTTCTTACCATTTCTCACGCATTAGGGTTCGAACAATCGAACACCAACACGGATTCTCCTGCACAGTGCCAGATATGTAAATACGACGTTTACTGACCATTTCTCAAGCATTACGCTTCGAACACTCGAACACCTATACGGTTCTCCTGCACAGTGGCAGATATGTAAATACGGCGTTTACTTACCATTTCTCACGCATTACGGTTTGAACATTCGAACACCTATACGGATTCTCCTGCACAGTGGCAGATATGTAAATACGGCGTTTAGTTACCATTTCTCATGCATTACGCTTCGAACACTCGAACAGCTATACGGATTCTCCTGCACAGTGGCAGATACGTAAATACGGCGTTTACTTACCATTTCTCACGCATTAGGGTTCGAACACTCGAACACCTATACGGATTCTCCTGCACAGTGGCAGATATGTAAATACGGCATTTACTTACCATTTCTCACGCATTACGCTTCGAACACTCGAACACCTATTCGGATTCTCCCGTACAGCGGCAACTATGTAAATACGGCGTTTACTTACCATTTCTCACGCATTAGGGTTCGAACACTCGAACACCTATACGGATTCTCCTGCACAGTGGCAGATATGTAAATACGGCGTTTACTTACCATTTCTCACGCATTACGGTTCGAACAATCGAACACCTACACGGATTATCCTGCACAGTGGCAGATATGTAAATACGGCGTTTGCTTACCATTTCTCACGCATTATGCTTCGAACACTCGAACACCTATACGGATTCTCATGCACAGTGGCAGATATGTAAATATGGCGTTTACTTACCATTTCTCACGCATTACGGTTCGAACACTCGAACACCTACACGGGTTCTCCTGCACAGTGGCAGATATGTAAAGCCGACGTTTACTTACCATTTCTCACGCATTACGCTTCGAACACTCGAACACCTATACGGATTCTCCTGCACAGTGGCAGATATGTAAATACGGCGTTTACTTACCATTTCTCACGCATTAGGGTTCGAACACACGAACACCTATACGGATTCTCCTGCACAGTGGCAGATATGTAAATACGGCGTTTGCTTACCATTTCTCACGCATTACGCTTCGAACATTCGAACACCTATACGGATTCTCCTGCACAGTGGCAGATATGTAAATACGACGTTTACCTACCATTTCTCATGCATTAGGGTTCGAACACACGAACACCTATACGGATTCTCCTGCACCGTGGCAGATATGTAAATACGGTGTTTTCTTACCATTTCTCACGCATTAGGGTTCGAACAATCGGACACCTACATGGATTCTCCAGCACAGTGCCAGATATGTAAATACGACGTTTACTGACCATTTCTCAAGCATTACACTTCGAACACTCGAACACCTATACAGTTCTCCTGCACAGTGGCAGATATGTAAATACGGCGTTTACTTACCATTTCTCATGCATTAGGATTCGAACACTCGAACACCAATACGGATTCTCCTGCACAGTGACAAATATGAAAATACGGCAAATACTTACCATTTCTCACGCATTACGGTTCGGACACTCGAACACCTGTACGGATTCTTTTGCACAGTGGCAGATATGTAACTACGGCGTTTACTTACCATTTCTCACGCAATTGGGTTCGAACACACGAACACCTATGCGGATTCTCCAGCACAGTGGCAAATATGTAAATACGGCGTTTACTTACCATTTCTCACGCATTAGCGTTCGAACACTCGAACACCTAGACGGATTCTCCTACACAGTGGCAGATTTGTAAATACGACGTTTACTTACCATTTCCCATGCATTAGGGATCGAACACTCGAACACCTATACGGATTCTCCTGCAGAGTAGCAGATATGTAAATATGGCGTTTACTTACCATTTCTCATGTATTAGGGTTCGAACAGTCGAACACCTACACGGATTCTCCTGCACAGTGGCAGATATGTAAATACGACGTTTACTTACCATTTCTGACGCATTACGCTTCGAACACTCGAACACCTATACGGATTCTCCTGCACAGTGGCAGATATGTAAATACGGCGTTTACTTACCATTTCTCACGCATTACGGTTCGAACACTCGAACACCTAGACAGATTCTCCTGCACAGTGGCAGATATGTAAATACGGCGTTTACTTACCATTTCTCACGCATTAGGGTTCGAACACACGAACACCTATACGGATTCTCCTGCACAGTGGCAGATATGTAAATACGTCGTTTACTTACCATTTCTCACGCATTACGCTTCGAACACTCGAACACCGATACGGATTCTCCTGCACAGCGGCAGCTACGTAAATACGGCGTTTACTTACCATTTCTCACGCATTAGGGTTCGAACACCCGAGCACCTATACGGATTCTCCTGCACAGTGGCAGATATGTAAATACGCCGTTTACTTACCATTTCTCATGCATTACGCTTCGAACACTCGAACACCTACACGGGTTCTCCTGCACAGTGGCAGATATGTAAAGACGACGTTTACTTACCATTTCTCACGCATTACGCTTCGAACACTCGAACACCTATACGGATTCTCCTGCACAGTGGCAGATATGTAAATACTGCGTTTACTTACCATTTCTCATGCATTACGTTTCGAACACTCGAACACCTACACGGATTCTCCTGCACAGTGGCAGATACGTAAATACGGCGTTTACTTACCATTTCTCACGCATTAGGGTTCGAACACTCGAACACCTATACGGATTCTCCTGCACAGTGGCAGATACGTAAATACGGCGTTTACTTACCATTTCTCACGCATTACGGTTCGAACAATCGAACACCTACACGGATTATCCTGCACAGTGGCAGATATGTAAATATGGCGTTTACTTACCATTTCTCATGCATTACGCTTCGAACACTCGAACACCTACACGGGTTCTCCTACACAGTGGCAGATATGTAAAGACGACGTTTACTTACCATTTCTCACGCATTACGCTTCGAACACTCGAACACCAATACGGATTCTCCTGCACAGTGGCAGATATGTAAATACGACGTTCACTTACCATTTGTCATGCATTAGGGTTCGAACACTCGAACACCTACACGGATTCTCCTGCACAGTGGCAGATATGTAGATACGACGTTTACTTACCATTTCTCACGCATTAGGGTTCGAACACACGAACACCTGTACGGATTCTCCTGCACAGTGGCAGATATGTAAATACGGCGTTTACTTACCATTTCTCACGCATTACGCTTCGAACACTCGAACACCTATACGGATTCTCCTGCACAGTGGCAGATATGTAAGTACGACGTTTACCTACCATTTCTCATGCATTAGGGTTTGAACACTCGAACACCTATACGGATTCTCCTGCACCGTGGCAGATATGTAAATTCGGTGTTTTCTTACCATTTCTCACGCATGAAGGTTCGAACAATCGAACACCTACACGGATTCTCCTGCACAGTGCCAGATATGTAAATACGACGTTTACTGACCATTTCTCAGGCATTACGCTTCGAACACTCGAACACCTAGACAGATTCTCCTGCACAGTGGCAGATATGTAAATACGGCGTTTACTTAACATTTCTCACACATTACGGTTTGAACATTCGAACACCTATACGGATTCTCCTGCACAGTGGCAGATATGTAAATACGGCGTTTACTTACCATTTCTCATGCATTACGCTTCGAACACTCGAACACCTATACGGATTATCCTGCACAGTGGCAGATACGTAAATACGGCGTTTACTTACCATTTCTCACGCATTAGGGTTCGAACACTCGAACACCTATACGGATTCTCCTACACAGTGGCAGATATGTAAATACGGCATTTACTTACCATTTCTCACGCATTACGCTCCGAACACTCGAACACCTATACGGATTCTCCTGCACAGTGGCAGATATGTAAATACGGCGTTTACATACCATTTCTCATGCATTACGCTTCGAACACTTGAACACCTACACGGGTTCTCCTGCACAGTGGCAGATATGTAAAGACGGCGTTTACTTACCATTTCTCACGCATTACGCTTCGAACACTCGAACACCTATACGGATTCTCCTGCACAGTGGCAGATATGTAAATACGGCGTTTACTTACCATTTCTCGTGCATTACGCTTCGAACACTCGAACACCTATATGGATTCTCCTGCACAGTGGCAGATACGTAAATACGGCGTTTACTTACCATTTCTCACGCATTAGGGTTCGAACACTCGAACACCTATACGGATTCTCCTACACAGTGGCAGATATGTAAATACGGCATTTACTTACCATTTCTCACGCATTACGCTTCGAACACTCGAACACCTATACGGATTCTCCTGCACAGTGGCAGATATGTAAATACGGCGTTTACTTACCATTTCTCATGCATTACGCTTCGAACACTCGAACACCTACACGGGTTCTCCTGCACAGTGGCAGATATGTAAAGACGACGTTTACTTACTATTTCTCACGCATTACGCTTCGAACACTCGAACACCTATACGGATTCTCCTGCACAGTGGCAGATATGTAAATACGGCGTTTACTTACCATTTCTCATGCATTACGCTTCGAACACTCGAACACCTACACGGATTCTCCTGCACAGTGGCAGATACGTAAATACGGCGTTTACTTACCATTTCTCACGCATTAGGGTTCGAACACTCGAACACCTATACGGATTCTCCTGCACAGTGGCAGATATGTAAATACGGCGTTTACTTACCATTTCTCACGCATTACGGTTCGAACAATCGAACACCTACACGGATTATCCTGCACAGTGGCAGATATGTAAATACGGCGTTTACTTACCATTTCTCACGCATTATGCTTCGAACACTGGAACACCTATACGGAATCTCATGCACAGTGGCAGATATTTAAATACGGCATTTACTTACCATTTCTCACGCATTACGGTTCGAACACTCGAACACCTAGACAGATTCTCCTGCACAGTGGCAGATATGTAAATACGGCGTTTACTTACCATTTCTCACGCATTGGGGTTCGAACAATCGAACACCTAGACAGATTCTCCTGCACAGTGGCAGATATGTAAATACGCCGTTTACTTACCATTTCTCACGCATTAGGGTTCGAACACCCGAACACCTATACGGATTCTCCTGCACAGTGGCAGATATGTAAATACGGCGTTTACTTACCATTTCTCAGGCATTACGCTTCGAACACTCGAACACCTACACGGGTTCTCCTGCACAGTGGCAGATATGTAAAGACGACGTTTACTTACCATTTCTCACGCATTACGCTTCGAACACTCGAACACCTATACGGATTCTCCTGCACAGTGGCAGATATGTAAATACGGCGTTTACTTACCATTTCTCATGCATTACGCTTCGAACACTCGAACACCTACACGGGTTCTCCTGCACAGTGGCAGATATGTAAAGACGACGTTTACTTACCATTTCTCACGCATTACGCTTCGAACACTCGAACACCTATACGGATTCTCCTGCACAGTGGCAGATATGTAAATACGGCGTTTACTTACCATTTCTCACGCATTAGGGTTCGAACACACGAACACCTATACGGATTCTCCTGCACAGTGGCAGATATGTAAATACGGCGTTTGCTTACCATTTCTCACGCATTACGCTTCGAACACTCGAACACCTATACGGATTCTCCTGCACAGTGGCAGATATGTAAATACGACGTTTACCTACCATTTCTCATGCATTAGGGTTCGAACACACGAACACCTATACGGATTCTCCTGCACCGTGGCAGATATGTAAATACGGTGTTTTCTTACCATTTCTCACGCATTAGGGTTCGAACAATCGGACACCTACATGGATTCTCCAGCACAGTGCCAGATATGTAAATACGACGTTTACTGACTATTTCTCAAGCATTACACTTCGAACACTCGAACACCTATACAGTTCTCCTGCACAGTGGCAGATATGTAAATACGGCGTTTACTTACCATTTCTCATGCATTAGGATTCGAACACTCGAACACCTATACGGATTCTCCTGCACAGTGACAAATATGAAAATACGGCAAATACTAACCATTTCTCACGCATTACGGTTCGGACACTCGAACACCTATACGGATTCTCCTGCACAGTGGCAGATATGTAAATACGGCGTTTACTTACCATTTCTCACGCAATTGGGTTCGAACACACGAACACCTATGCGGATTCTCCAGCACAGTGGCAAATATGTAAATACGGCGTTTACTTACCATTTCTCACGCATTAGCGTTCGAACACTCGAACACCTAGACGGATTCTCCTACACAGTGGCAGATTTGTAAATACGACGTTTACTTACCATTTCCCATGCATTAGGGATCGAACACTCGAACACCTATACGGATTCTCCTGCACAGTAGCAGATATGTAAATATGGCGTTTACTTACCATTTCTCATGTATTAGGGTTCGAACAGTCGAACACCTACACGGATTCTCCTGCACAGTGGCAGATATGTAAATACGACGTTTACTTACCATTTCTGACGCATTACGCTTCGAACACTCGAACACCTATACGGATTCTCCTGCACAGTGGCAGATATGTAAATACGGCGTTTACTTACCATTTCTCACGCATTACGGTTCGAACACTCGAACACCTAGACAGATTCTCCTGCACAGTGGCAGATATGTAAATACGGCGTTTACTTACCATTTCTCACGCATTAGGGTTCGAACACACGAACACCTATACGGATTCTCCTGCACAGTGGCAGATATGTAAATACGTCGTTTACTTACCATTTCTCACGCATTACGCTTCGAACACTCGAACACCGATACGGATTCTCCTGCACAGCGGCAGCTACGTAAATACGGCGTTTACTTACCATTTCTCACGCATTAGGGTTCGAACACCCGAGCACCTATACGGATTCTCCTGCACAGTGGCAGATATGTAAATACGGCGTTTACTTACCATTTCTCATGCATTACGCTTCGAACACTCGAACACCTACACGGGTTCTCCTGCACAGTGGCAGATATGTAAAGACGACGTAGTCTTACCATTTCTCACGCATTACGCTTCGAACACTCGAACACCTATACGGATTCTCCTGCACAGTGGCAGATATGTAAATACGGCGTTTACTTACCATTTCTCATGCATTACGCTTCGAACACTCGAACACCTACACGGATTCTCCTGCACAGTGGCAGATACGTAAATACGGCGTTTACTTACCATTTCTCACGCATTAGGGTTCGAACACTCGAACACCTATACGGATTCTCCTGCACAGTGGCAGATATGTAAATACGGCGTTTACTTACCATTTCTCACGCATTACGGTTCGAACAATCGAACACCTACACGGATTATCCTGCACAGTGGCAGATATGTAAATATGGCGTTTACTTACCATTTCTCATGCATTACGCTTCGAACACTCGAACACCTACACGGGTTCTCCTACACAGTGGCAGATATGTAAAGACGACGTTTACTTACCATTTCTTACGCATTACGCTTCGAACACTCGAACACCTATACGGATTCTCCTGCACAGTGGCAGATATGTAAATACAACGTTCACTTACCATTTGTCATGCATTAGGGTTCGAACACTCGAACACCTACACGGATTCTCCTGCACAGTGGCAGATATGTAGATACGACGTTTACTTACCATTTCTCACGCATTAGGGTTCGAACACACGAACACCTGTACGGATTCTCCTGCACAGTGGCAGATATGTAAATACGGCGTTTACTTACCATTTCTCACGCATTACGCTCGAACACTCGAACACCCATACGGATTCTCCTGCACAGTGGCAGATATGTAAGTACGACGTTTACCTACCATTTCTCATGCATTAGGGTTTGAACACTCGAACACCTATACGGATTCTCCTGCACCGTGGCAGATATGTAAATTCGGTGTTTTCTTACCATTTCTCACGCATGAAGGTTCGAACAATCGAACACCTACACGGATTCTCCTGCACAGTGCCAGATATGTAAATACGACGTTTACTGACCATTTCTCAGGCATTACGCTTCGAACACTCGAACACCTATACGGTTCTCCTGCACAGTGGCAGATATGTAAATACGGCGTTTACTTAACATTTCTCACACATTACGGTTTGAACATTCGAACACCTATACGGATTCTCCTGCACAGTGGCAGATATGTAAATACGGCGTTTACTTACCATTTCTCATGCATTACGCTTCGAACACTCGAACACCTATACGGATTATCCTGCACAGTGGCAGATACGTAAATACGGCGTTTACTTACCATTTCTCACGCATTAGGGTTCGAACACTCGAACACCTATACGGATTCTCCTACACAGTGGCAGATATGTAAATACGGCATTTACTTACCATTTCTCACGCATTACGCTCCGAACACTCGAACACCTATACGGATTCTCCTGTACAGTGGCAGATATGTAAATATGGCGTTTACATACCATTTCTCATGCATTACGCTTCGAACACTCGAACACCTACACAGGTTCTCCTGCACAGTGGCAGATATGTAAAGACGACGTTTACTTACCATTTCTCACGCATTACGCTTCGAACACTCGAACACCTATACGGATTCTCCTGCACAGTGGCAGATATGTAAATACGGCGTTTACTTACCATTTCTCGTGCATTACGCTTCGAACACTCGAACACCTGTACGGATTCTCCTGCACAGTGGCAGATACGTAAATACGGCGTTTACTTACCATTTCTCACGCATTAGGGTTCGAACACTCGAACACCTATACGGATTCTCCTACACAGTGGCAGATATGTAAATACGGCATTTACTTACCATTTCTCACGCATTACGCTTCGAATACTCGAACACCTATACGGATTCTCCTGCACAGTGGCAGATAGGTAAATACGGCGTTTACTTACCATTTCTCATGCATTACGCTTCGAACACTCGAACACCTACACGGGTTCTCCTGCACAGTGGCAGATATGTAAAGACGACGTTTACTTACCATTTCTCACGCATTACGCTTCGAACACTCGAACACCTATACGGATTCTCCTGCACAGTGGCAGATATGTAAATACGGCGTTTACTTACCATTTCTCATGCATTACGCTTCGAACACTCGAACACCTATACGGATTCTCCTGCACAGTGGCAGATATGTAAATACGACGTTCACTTACCATTTCTCATGCATTAGGGTTCGAACACTCGAACACCTACACGGATTCTCCTGCACAGTGGCAGATATGTAAATACGACGTTTACTTACCATTTCTCACACATTAGGGTTCGAACACACGAACACCTATACGGATTCTCCTGCACAGTGGCATATATGTAAATACGGCGTTTACTTACCATTTCTCACGCATTATGGTTCGAACACTCGAACACCTAGACAGATTCTCCTGCACAGTGGCAGATATGTAAATACGGCGTTTACTTACCATTTCTCACGCATTAGGGTTCGAACACACGAACACCTATACGGATTCTCCTGCACAGTGGCAGATATGTAAATATGGCGTTTACTTACCATTTCTCACGCATTACGCTTCGAACACTTGAACACCGATACGGATTCTCCTGCACAGCGGCAGCTACGTAAATACGGCGTTTACTTTGCATTTCTCACGCATTAGGGTTCGAACACCCGAACACCTATACGGATTCTCCTGCGCAGTGGCAGATATGTAAATACGGCGTTCACTTACCATTTCTCATGCATTACGCTTCGAACACTCGAACACCTACACGGATTCTCCTGCACAGTGGCAGATATGTAAAGACGACGTTTACTTACCATTTCTCACGCATTACGCTTCGAGCACTCGAACATCTATACGGATTCTCCTGCACAGTGGCAGATATGTAAATACGGCGTTTACTTACCATTTCTCACGCATTAGGGTTCGAACACACGAACACCTATACGGATTCTCCTGCACAGTGGCAGATATGTAAATACGGCGTTTACTTACCAT
This sequence comes from Camellia granthamiana, assembly GCA_036172215.1. Classification (NCBI taxonomy): domain Eukaryota; kingdom Viridiplantae; phylum Streptophyta; class Magnoliopsida; order Ericales; family Theaceae; genus Camellia; species Camellia granthamiana. The sequence continues at coordinate 74,752,679 of CM069915.1, read as the reverse complement.
TTCTCATGCATTACACTTCGAACACTCGAACACCTATACGGATTCTCCTGCACAGTGGCAGATATGTAAATACGGCGTTTACTTACCATTTCTCACGCATTACGGTTCGAACACTCGAACACCTATACGGATTCTCCTGCACAGTGGCAGATATGTAAATACGGCGTTTACTTACCATTTCTCACGCATTAGGGTTCGAACACACGAACATCTATACGGATTCTCCTGCACAGTGGCAGATATGTAAATACGGCGTTTACTTACCATTTCCCACGCATTAGGGTTCGAACAATCGAACACCTACACGGATTCTCCTGCACAGTGGCAGATATGTCAATACGACGTTTACTTACCATTTCTCACGCATTACGCTTCGAACACTCGAACACCTATTCGGATTCTCCTGCACAGTGGCTGATATGTAAATACGACGTTTACTTACCATTTCTCATGCATTAGGGTTCGAACACTCGAACACCTATACGGATTCTCCTGCACAGTGGCAGATATGTATATACGGTGTTTACTTACCATTTCTCACGCATTAGGGTTCGAACAATCGAACACCTACACGGATTCTCCTGCACAGTGGCAGATTTGTAAATACGATGTTAACTTACCATTTCTCACGCATTAGGGTTCGAACACTCGAACACCTATACGGATTCTCCTGCACAGTGGCAGATATGTAAATACGACGTTCACTTACCATTTCTCATGCATCAGGGTTCGAACACTCGAACACCTACACGGATTCTCCTGCACAGTGGTAGATATGTAAATACGACGTTTACTTATCATTTCTCACGCATTAGGGTTCGAACACACAAACACCTATACGGATTCTCCTGCACAGTGGCATATATGTAAATACGGCGTTTACTTACCATTTCTCACGCATTACGGTTCGAACACTCGAACACCTAGACAGATTCTCCTGCACAGTGGCAGATATGTAAATACGGCGTTTACTTACCATTTCTCACGCATTAGGCTTCGAACACACGAACACCTATACGGATTCTCCTGCACAGTGGCAGTAATGTAAATACGGCATTTACTTACCATTTCTCACGCATTACGCTTCGAACACTCGAACACCGATACGGATTCTCCTGCACAGCGGCAGCCTCGTAAATACGGCGTTTACTTTCCATTTCTCACGCATTAGGGTTCAAACACCCGAACACCTATACGGATTCTCCTGCACAGTGGCAGATATGTAAATACGGCGTTTACTTACCATTTCTCATGCATTACGCTTCGAACACTCGAACACCTACACGGATTCTCCTGCACAGTGGCAGATATGTAAAGGCGACGTTTACTTACCATTTCTCACGCATTACGCTTCGAACACTCGAACATCTATACGGATTCTCCTGCACAGTGGCAGATATGTAAATACGGCGTTACTTACCATTTCTCACGCATTAGGGTTCGAACACACGAACACCTATACGGATTCTCCTGCACAGTGGCAGATATGTAAATACGGCGTTTACTTACCATTTCTCAGGCATTACGCTTCGAACAATCGAACACCTATACGGATTCTCCTGCACAGTGGCAGATATGTAAATACGGCGTTTACTTACCATTTCTCACGCATTACGGTTCGAACACTCGAACACCTATACGGATTCTCCTGCACAGTGGCAGATATGTAAATACGGCGTTTACTTACCATTTCTCACGCATTAGGGTTCGAACACACGAACATCTATACGGATTCTCCTGCACAGTGGCAGATATGTAAATACGGCGTTTACTTACCATTTCCCACGCATTAGGGTTCGAACAATCGAACACCTACACGGATTCTCCTGCATAGTGACAGATATGTCAATACGACGTTTACTTACCATTTCTCACGCATTACGCTTCGAACACTCGAACACCTATTCGGATTCTCCTGCACAATGGCTGATATGTAAATACGACGTTTACTTACCATTTCTCATGCATTAGGGTTCGAACACTCGAACACCTATAAGGATTCTCCTGCACAGTGGCAGATATGTAAATACGGTGTTTACTTACCATTTCTCACGCATTAGGGTTCGAAAAATCGAACACCTACACGGATTCTCCTGCACAGTGGCAGATTTGTAAATACGATGTTTACTTACCATTTCTCACGCATTAGGGTTCGAACACTCGAACACCTATACGGATTCTCCTGCACAGTGGCAGATATGTAAATACGGGGTTTACTTACCATTTCTCATGCATTAAGGTTCGAACAATCGAACACCTACACGGATTCTCCGGCACAGTGGCAGATTTGTAAATACGATGTTTACTTACCATTTCACACGCATTAGGGTTCGAACACTCGAACACCTATACGGATTCTCCTGCACAGTGGCAGATATGTAAATACGACGTTTACGTACCATTTCTCACGCATTAGGGTTCGAACACACGAACACCTATACGGATTCTCCTGCACAGTGGCATATATGTAAATACGGCGTTTACTTACCATTTCTCACGCATTACGGTTCGAACACTCGAACACCTAGACAGATTCTCCTACACAGTGGCAGATATGTAAATACGGCGTTTACTTACCATTTCTCACGCATTAGGGTTCGAACACACGAACACCTATACGGATTCTCCTGCACAGTGGCAGATATGGAAATACGGCGTTTACTTACCATTTCTCATGCATTACGCTTCGAACACTCGAACACCTACACGGGTTCTCCTGCACAGTGGCAGATATGTAAAGACGACGTTTACTTACCATTTCTCACGCATTACGCTTCGAACACTCGAACACCTATACGGATTCTCCTGCACAGTGGCAGATATGTAAATACGACGTTTACTTACCATTTCTCATGCATTACGCTTCGAACACTCGAACACCTACACAGGTTCTCCTGCACAGTGGCAGATATGTAAAGACGACGTTTACTTACCATTTCTCACGCATTACGCTTCGAACACTCGAACACCTATACGGATTCTCCTGCACAGTGGCAGATATGTAAATACGGCGTTTACTTACCATTTCTCATGCATTACGCTTCGAACAGTCGAACACCTATACGGATTCTCCTGCACAGTGGCAGATACATAAATACGACGTTCACTTACCATTTCTCATGCATTAGGGTTCGAACACTCGAACACCTACACGGATTCTCCTGCACAGTGGCAGATATGTAAATACGACGTTTACTTACCGTTTCTCACGCATTAGGGTTCGAACACACGAACACCTATACGGATTCTCCTGCACAGTGGCATATTTGTAAATACGGCGTTTACTTACCATTTCTCACGCATTACGGTTCGAACACTCGAACACCTAGACAGATTCTCCTGCACAGTGGCAGATATGTAAATACGGCGTTTACTTACCATTTCTCACGCATTAGGGTTCGAACACACGAACACCTATACGGATTCTCCTGCACAGTGGCAGATATGTAAATACGGCGTTTACTTAACATTTCTCACGCATTACGCTTCGAACACTCGAACACCGATACGGATTCTCCTGCACAGCGGCAGCTATGTAAATACGGCGTTTACTTTGCATTTCTCACGCATTAGGGTTCGAACACCTGAACACCTATACGGATTCTCCTGCAGAGTGGCAGATATGTAAATACGGCGTTCCCTTACCATTTCTCATGCATTACGCTTCGAACACTCGAACACCTACACGGATTCTCCTGCACAGTGGCAGATATGTAAAGACGACGTTTACTTACCATTTCTCACGCATTACGCTTCGAACACTCGAACATCTATACGGATTCTCCTGCACAGTGGCAAATATGTAAATACGGCATTTACTTACCATTTCTCACGCATTAGGGTTCGAACACACGAACACCTATACGGATTCTCCTGCACAGTGGCAGATATGTAAACACGGCGTTTACTTACCATTTCTCATGCATTACGCTTCGAACACTCGAACACCTATACGGATTCTCCTGCATAGTGGCAGATATGTAAATACGGCGTTTACTTACCATTTCTCACGCATTACGGTTCGAACACTCGAACACCTATACGGATTCTCCTGCACAGTGGCAGATATGTAAATACGGCGTTTACTTACCATTTCTCACGCATTAGGGTTCGAACACACGAACATCCATACGGATTCTCCTGCACAGTGGCAGATATGTAAATACGGCGTTTACTTACCATTTCCCGCGCATTAGGGTTCGAACAATCGAACACCTACACGGATTCTCCTGCACAGTGGCAGATACGTCAATACGACGTTTACTTACCATTTCTCACACATTACGCTTCGAACACTCGAACACCTATTCGGATTCTCCTGCACAGTGGCTGATATGTAAATACGACGTTTACTTACCATTTCTCATGCATTAGGGTTCGAACACTCGAACACCTATACGGATTCTCCTGCACAGTGGCAGATATGTAAATACGGTGTTTACTTACCATTTCTCACGCATTAGGGTTCGAACAATCGAACACCTACACGTATTCTCCTGCACAGTGGCAGATTTGTAAATACGATGTTTACTTACCATTTCTCACGCATTAGGGTTCGAACACTCGAACACCTATACGGATTCTCCTGCACAGCGGCAGATATGTAAATACGACGTTCACTTACCATTTCTCATGCATTAGGGTTCGAACACTCGAACACCTACACGGATTCTCCTGCACAGTGGCAGATATGTAAATACGACGTTTACTCACCATTTCTCACGCATTAGGGTTCGAACACACGAACACCTATACGGATTCTCCTGCACAGTGGCATATATGTAAATACGGCGTTTACTTACCATTTCTCACGCATTACGGTTCGAACACTCGAACACCTAGACAGATTCTCCTGCACAGTGGCAGATATGTAAATACGGCGTTTACTTACCATTTCTCACGCATTAGGGTTCGAACACACGAACACCTATACGGATTCTCCTGCACAGTGGCATATATGTAAATACGGCGTTTACTTACCATTTCTCACGCATTACGGTTCGAACACTCGAACACCTAGACAGATTCTCCTGCACAGTGGCAGATATGTAAATACGGCGTTTACTTACCATTTCTCACGCATTAGGGTTCGAACACACGAACACCTATACGGATTCTCCTGCACAGTGGCAGATATGTAAATACGGCGTTTACTTACCATTTCTCATACATTACGCTTCGAACACTCGAACACCGATACGGATTCTCCTGCACAGTGGCAGATATGTAAAGGCGACGTTTACTTACCATTTCTCACGCATTACGCTTCGAACACTCGAACATCTATACGGATTCTCCTGCACAGTGGCAGATATGTAAATACGGCGTTACTTACCATTTCTCACGCATTAGGGTTCGAACACACGAACACCTATACGGATTCTCCTGCACAGTGGCAGATATGTAAATACGGCGTTTACTTACCATTTCTCAGGCATTACGCTTCGAACAATCGAACACCTATACGGATTCTCCTGCACAGTGGCAGATATGTAAATACGGCGTTTACTTACCATTTCTCACGCATTACGGTTCGAACACTCGAACACCTATACGGATTCTCCTGCACAGTGGCAGATATGTAAATACGGCGTTTACTTACCATTTCTCACGCATTAGGGTTCGAACACACGAACATCTATACGGATTCTCCTGCACAGTGGCAGATATGTAAATACGGCGTTTACTTACCATTTCCCACGCATTAGGGTTCGAACAATCGAACACCTACACGGATTCTCCTGCATAGTGACAGATATGTCAATACGACGTTTACTTACCATTTCTCACGCATTACGCTTCGAACACTCGAACACCTATTCGGATTCTCCTGCACACTGGCTGATATGTAAATACGACGTTTACTTACCATTTCTCATGCATTAGGGTTCGAACACTCGAACACCTATAAGGATTCTCCTGCACAGTGGCAGATATGTAAATACGGTGTTTACTTACCATTTCTCACGCATTAGGGTTCGAAAAATCGAACACCTACACGGATTCTCCTGCACAGTGGCAGATTTGTAAATACGATGTTTACTTACCATTTCTCACGCATTAGGGTTCGAACACTCGAACACCTATACGGATTCTCCTGCACAGTGGCAGATATGTAAATACGGGGTTTACTTACCATTTCTCATGCATTAAGGTTCGAACAATCGAACACCTACACGGATTCTCCGGCACAGTGGCAGATTTGTAAATACGATGTTTACTTACCATTTCACACGCATTAGGGTTCGAACACTCGAACACCTATACGGATTCTCCTGCACAGTGGCAGATATGTAAATACGACGTTTACGTACCATTTCTCACGCATTAGGGTTCGAACACACGAACACCTATACGGATTCTCCTGCACAGTGGCATATATGTAAATACGGCGTTTACTTACCATTTCTCACGCATTACGGTTAAAACACTCGAACACCTAGACAGATTCTCCTACACAGTGGCAGATATGTAAATACGGCGTTTACTTACCATTTCTCACGCATTAGGGTTCGAACACACGAACACCTATACGGATTCTCCTGCACAGTGGCAGATATGGAAATACGGCGTTTACTTACCATTTCTCATGCATTACGCTTCGAACACTCGAACACCTACACGGGTTCTCCTGCACAGTGGCAGATATGTAAAGACGACGTTTACTTACCATTTCTCACGCATTACGCTTCGAACACTCGAACACCTATACGGATTCTCCTGCACAGTGGCAGATATGTAAATACGACGTTTACTTACCATTTCTCATGCATTACGCTTCGAACACTCGAACACCTACACAGGTTCTCCTGCACAGTGGCAGATATGTAAAGACGACGTTTACTTACCATTTCTCACGCATTACGCTTCGAACACTCGAACACCTATACGGATTCTCCTGCACAGTGGCAGATATGTAAATACGGCGTTTACTTACCATTTCTCATGCATTACGCTTCGAACAGTCGAACACCTATACGGATTCTCCTGCACAGTGGCAGATACATAAATACGACGTTCACTTACCATTTCTCATGCATTAGGGTTCGAACACTCGAACACCTACACGGATTCTCCTGCACAGTGGCAGATATGTAAATACGACGTTTACTTACCGTTTCTCACGCATTAGGGTTCGAACACACGAACACCTATACGGATTCTCCTGCACAGTGGCATATTTGTAAATACGGCGTTTACTTACCATTTCTCACGCATTACGGTTCGAACACTCGAACACCTAGACAGATTCTCCTGCACAGTGGCAGATATGTAAATACGGCGTTTACTTACCATTTCTCACGCATTAGGGTTCGAACACACGAACACCTATACGGATTCTCCTGCACAGTGGCAGATATGTAAATACGGCGTTTACTTAACATTTCTCACGCATTACGCTTCGAACACTCGAACACCGATACGGATTCTCCTGCACAGCGGCAGCTATGTAAATACGGCGTTTACTTTGCATTTCTCACGCATTAGGGTTCGAACACCTGAACACCTATACGGATTCTCCTGCAGAGTGGCAGATATGTAAATACGGCGTTCCCTTACCATTTCTCATGCATTACGCTTCGAACACTCGAACACCTACACGGATTCTCCTGCACAGTGGCAGATATGTAAAGACGACGTTTACTTACCATTTCTCACGCATTACGCTTCGAACACTCGAACATCTATACGGATTCTCCTGCACAGTGGCAAATATGTAAATACGGCATTTACTTACCATTTCTCACGCATTAGGGTTCGAACACACGAACACCTATACGGATTCTCCTGCACAGTGGCAGATATGTAAACACGGCGTTTACTTACCATTTCTCATGCATTACGCTTCGAACACTCGAACACCTATACGGATTCTCCTGCATAGTGGCAGATATGTAAATACGGCGTTTACTTACCATTTCTCACGCATTACGGTTCGAACACTCGAACACCTATACGGATTCTCCTGCACAGTGGCAGATATGTAAATACGGCGTTTACTTACCGTTTCTCACGCATTAGGGTTCGAACACACGAACATCCATACGGATTCTCCTGCACAGTGGCAGATATGTAAATACGGCGTTTACTTACCATTTCCCGCGCATTAGGGTTCGAACAATCGAACACCTACACGGATTCTCCTGCACAGTGGCAGATACGTCAATACGACGTTTACTTACCATTTCTCACACATTACGCTTCGAACACTCGAACACCTATTCGGATTCTCCTGCACAGTGGCTGATATGTAAATACGACGTTTACTTACCATTTCTCATGCATTAGGGTTCGAACACTCGAACACCTATACGGATTCTCCTGCACAGTGGCAGATATGTAAATACGGTGTTTACTTACCATTTCTCACGCATTAGGGTTCGAACAATCGAACACCTACACGTATTCTCCTGCACAGTGGCAGATTTGTAAATACGATGTTTACTTACCATTTCTCACGCATTAGGGTTCGAACACTCGAACACCTATACGGATTCTCCTGCACAGCGGCAGATATGTAAATACGACGTTCACTTACCATTTCTCATGCATTAGGGTTCGAACACTCGAACACCTACACGGATTCTCCTGCACAGTGGCAGATATGTAAATACGACGTTTACTCACCATTTCTCACGCATTAGGGTTCGAACACACGAACACCTATACGGATTCTCCTGCACAGTGGCATATATGTAAATACGGCGTTTACTTACCATTTCTCACGCATTACGGTTCGAACACTCGAACACCTAGACAGATTCTCCTGCACAGTGGCAGATATGTAAATACGGCGTTTACTTACCATTTCTCACGCATTAGGGTTCGAACACACGAACACCTATACGGATTCTCCTGCACAGTGGCATATATGTAAATACGGCGTTTACTTACCATTTCTCACGCATTACGGTTCGAACACTCGAACACCTAGACAGATTCTCCTGCACAGTGGCAGATATGTAAATACGGCGTTTACTTACCATTTCTCACGCATTAGGGTTCGAACACACGAACACCTATACGGATTCTCCTGCACAGTGGCAGATATGTAAATACGGCGTTTACTTACCATTTCTCATGCATTACGCTTCGAACACTCGAACACCTACACGGATTCTCCTGCACAGTGGCAGATATGTAAAGGCGACGTTTACTTACCATTTCTCACGCATTACGCTTCGAACACTCGAACATCTATACGGATTCTCCTGCACAGTGGCAGATATGTAAATACGGCGTTACTTACCATTTCTCACGCATTAGGGTTCGAACACACGAACACCTCTACGGATTCTCCTGCACAGTGGCAGATATGTAAATACGGCGTTTACTTACCATTTCTCAGGCATTACGCTTCGAACAATCGAACACCTATACGGATTCTCCTGCACAGTGGCAGATATGTAAATACGGCGTTTACTTACCATTTCTCACGCATTACGGTTCGAACACTCGAACACCTATACGGATTCTCCTGCACAGTGGCAGATATGTAAATACGGCGTTTACTTACCATTTCTCACGCATTAGGGTTCGAACACACGAACATCTATACGGATTCTCCTGCACAGTGGCAGATATGTAAATACGGCGTTTACTTACCATTTCCCACGCATTAGGGTTCGAACAATCGAACACCTACACGGATTCTCCTGCATAGTGACAGATATGTCACTACGACGTTTACTTGCCATTTCTCACGCATTACGCTTCGAACACTCGAACACCTATTCGAATTCTCCTGCACAATGGCTGATATGTAAATACGACGTTTACTTACCATTTCTCATGCATTAGGGTTCGAACACTCGAACACCTATACGGATTCTCCTGCACAGTGGCAGATATGTAAATACGGTGTTTACTTACCATTTCTCACGCATTAGGGTTCGAACAATCGAACACCTACACGGATTCTCCTGCACAGTGGCAGATTTGTAAATACGATGTTTACTTACCATTTCTCACGCATTAGGGTTCGAACACTCGAACACCTATACGGATTCTCCTGCACAGTGGCAGATATGTAAATACGGGGTTTACTTACCATTTCTCACGCATTAAGGTTCGAACAATCGAACACCTACATGGATTCTCCGGCACAGTGGCAGATTTGTAAATACGATGTTTACTTACCATTTCTCACGCATTAGGGTTCGAACACTCGAACACCTATACGGATTCTCCTGCACAGTGGCAGATATGTAAATACGACGTTTACTTACCATTTCTCACGCATTAGGGTTCGAACACACGAACACCTATACGGATTCTCCTGCACAGTGGCATATATGTAAATACGGCGTTTACTTACCATTTCTCACGCATTACGGTTCGAACACTCGAACACCTAGACAGATTCTCCTACACAGTGGCAGATATGTAAATACGGCGTTTACTTACCATTTCTCACGCATTAGGGTTCGAACACACGAACACCTATACGGATTCTCCTGCACAGTGGCATATATGTAAATACGGCGTTTACTTACCATTTCTCACGCATTACGGTTCGAACACTCGAACACCTAGACAGATTCTCCTGCACAGTGGCAGATATGTAAATACGGCGTTTACTTACCATTTCTCACGCATTAGGGTTCGAACACACGAACACCTATACGGATTCTCCTGCACAGTGGCATATATGTAAATACGGCGTTTACTTACCATTTCTCACGCATTACGGTTCGAACACTCGAACACCTAGACAGATTCTCCTGCACAGTGGCAGATATGTAAATACGGCGTTTACTTACCATTTCTCACGCATTAGGGTTCGAACACACGAACACCTATACGGATTCTCCTGCACAGTGGCAGATATGTAAATACGGCGTTTACTTACCATTTCTCATGCATTACGCTTCGAACACTCGAACACCTACACGGATTCTCCTGCACAGTGGCAGATATGTAAAGGCGACGTTTACTTACCATTTCTCACGCATTACGCTTCGAACACTCGAACATCTATACGGATTCTCCTGCACAGTGGCAGATATGCAAATACGGCGTTACTTACCATTTCTCACGCATTAGGGTTCGAACACACGAACACCTATACGGATTCTCCTGCACAGTGGCATATTTGTAAATACGGCGTTTACTTACCATTTCTCACGCATTACGGTTCGAACACTCGAACACCTAGACAGATTCTCCTGCACAGTGGCAGATATGTAAATACGGCGTTTACTTACCATTTCTCACGCATTAGGGTTCGAACACACGAACACCTATACGGATTCTCCTGCACAGTGGCAGATATGTAAATACGGCGTTTACTTAACATTTCTCACGCATTACGCTTCGAACACTCGAACACCGATACGGATTCTCCTGCACAGCGGCAGCTACGTAAATACGGCGTTTACTTTGCATTTCTCACGCATTAGGGTTCGAACACCTGAACACCTATACGGATTCTCCTGCAGAGTGGCAGATATGTAAATACGGCGTTCCCTTACCATTTCTCATGCATTACGCTTCGAACACTCGAACACCTACACGGATTCTCCTGCACAGTGGCAGATATGTAAAGACGACGTTTACTTACCATTTCTCACGCATTACGCTTCGAACACTCGAACATCTATACGGATTCTCCTGCACAGTGGCAAATATGTAAATACGGCATTTACTTACCATTTCTCACGCATTAGGTTTCGAACACACGAACACCTATACGGATTCTCCTGCACAGTGGCAGATATGTAAATACGGCGTTTACTTACCATTTCTCATGCATTACGCTTCGAACACTCGAACACCTATACGGATTCTCCTGCACAGTGGCAGATATGTAAATACGGCGTTTACTTACCATTTCTCACGCATTACGGTTCGAACACTCGAACACCAATACGGATTCTCCAGCACAGTGGCAGATATGTAAATACGGCGTTTACTTTCCATTTCTCACGCATTAGGGTTCGAACACACGAACATCCATACGGATTCTCCTGCACAGTGGCAGATATGTAAATAAGGCGTTTACTTACCATTTCCCACGCATTAGGGTTCGAACAATCGAACACCTACACGGATTCTCCTGCACAGTGGCAGATATGTCAATACGACGTTTACTTACCATTTCTCACACATTACGCTTCGAACACTCGAACACCTATTCGGATTCTCCTGCACAGTGGCTGATATGTAAATACGACGTTTACTTACCATTTCTCATGCATTAGGGTTCGAACACTCGAACACCTATACGGATTCTCCTGCACAGTGGCAGATATATAAATACGGTGTTTACTTACCATTTCTCACGCATTAGGGTTCGAACAGTCGAACACCTACACGGATTCTCCTGCACAGTGGCAGATTTGTAAATACGATGTTTACTTACCATTTCTCACGCATTAGGGTTCGAACACTCGAACACCTATACGGATTCTCCTGCACAGCGGCAGATATGTAAATACGACGTTCACTTACCATTTCTCATGCATTAGGGTTCGAACACTCGAACACCTACACGGATTCTCCTGCACAGTGGCAGATATGTAAATACGACGTTTACTTACCATTTCTCACGCATTAGGGTTCGAACACACGAACACCTATACGGATTCTCCTGCACAGTGGCATATATGTAAATACAGCGTTTACTTACCATTTCTCACGCATTACGGTTCGAACACTCGAACACCTAGACAGATTCTCCTGCACAGTGGCAGATATGTAAATACGGCGTTTACTTACCATTTCTCACGCATTAGGGTTCGAACACACGAACACCTATACGGATTCTCCTGCACAGTGGCAGATATGTAAATACGGCGTTTACTTACCATTTCTCACGCATTACGCTTCGAACACTCGAACACCGATACGGATTCTCCTGCACAGCGGCAGCTCCGTAAATACGGCGTTTACTTCCATTTCTCACGCATTAGGGTTCGAACACCCGAACACCTATACGGATTCTCCTGCACAGTGGCAGATATGTAAATACGGCGTTCACTTACCATTTCTCATGCATTACGCTTCGAACACTCGAACACCTACACGGATTCTCCTGCACAGTGGCAGATATGTAAAGACGACGTTTACTTACCATTTCTCACGCATTACGCTTCGAACACTCGAACATCTATACGGATTCTCCTGCACAGTGGCAGATATGTAAATACGGCGTTTACTTACCATTTCTCACGCATTAGGGTTCGAACACTCGAACACCTATACGGATTCTCCTGCACAGTGGCAGATATGTAAATACGACGTTCAGTTACCATTTCTCATGCATTAGGGTTCGAACACTCGAACACCTACACGGATTCTCCTGCACAGTGGCAGATATGTAAATACGACGTTTACTTACCATTTCTCACGCATTAGGGTTCGAACACACGAACACCTATACGGATTCTCCTGCACAGTGGCATATATGTAAATACGGCGTTTACTTACCATTTCTCACGCATTACGGTTCGAACACTCGAACACCTAGACAGATTCTCCTGCACAGTGGCAGATATGTAAATACGGCGTTTACTTACCATTTCTCACGCATTAGGGTTCGAACACACGAACACCTATACGGATTCTCCTGCACAGTGGCAGATATGTAAATACGGCGTTTACTTACCATTTCTCACGCATTACGCTTCGAACACTCGAACACCGATACGGATTCTCCTGCACAGCGGCAGCTACGTAAATACGGCGTTTACTTTCCATTTCTCACGCATTAGGGTTCGAACACACGAACACCTATACGGATTCTCCTGCACAGTGGCAGATATGTAAATACGGCGTTTACTTACCATTTCTCACGCATTACGCTTCGAACACTCGAACACTGATACGGATTCTCCTGCACAGCGGCAGCTACGTAAATACGGCGTTTACTTTCCATTTCTCACGCATTAGGGTTCGAACACCCGAACACCTATACGGATTCTCCTGCACAGTGGCAGATATGTAAATACGGCGTTTACTTACCATTTCTCATGCATTACGCTTCGAACACTCGAACACCTACACGGATTCTCCTGCACAGTGGCAGATATGTAAAGACGACGTTTACTTACCATTTCTCACGCATTACGCTTCGAACACTCGAACACCTATACGGATTCTCCTGCACAGTGGCAGATATGTAAATACGGCGTTTACTTACCATTTCTCACGCATTAGGGTTCGAACACACGAACAACTATACGGATTCTCCTGCACAGTGGCAGATATGTAAATACGGCATTTACTTACCATTTCTCACGCATTACGCTTCGAACACTCGAACACCTATACGGATTCTCCTGCACAGTGGCAGATATGTAAGTACGACGTTTACCTACCATTTCTCATGCGTTAGGGTTTGAACACTCGAACACCTATACGGATTCTCCTGCACCGTGGCAGATATGTAAATTCGGTGTTTTCTTACCATTTCTCACGCATTAGGGTTCGAACAATCGAACACCTACACGGATTCTCCTGCACAGTGCCAGATATGTAAATACGACGTTTACTGACCATTTCTCAGGCATTACGCTTCGAACACTCGAACACCTATACGGTTCTCCTGCACAGTGGCAGATATGTAAATACGGCGTTTACTTAACATTTCTCACGCATTACGGTTTGAACATTCGAACACCTATACGGATTCTCCTGCACAGTGGCAGATATGTAAATACGGCGTTTACTTACCATTTCTCATGCATTACGCTTCGAACACTCGAACACCTATACGGATTCTCCTGCACAGTGGCAGATACGTAAATACGGCGTTTACTTACCATTTCTCACGCATTAGGGTTCGAACACTCGAACACCTATACGGATTCTCCTACACAGTGGCAGATATGTAAATACGGTATTTACTTACCATTTCTCACGCATTACGCTTCGAACACTCGAACACCTATACGGATTCTCCTGCACAGTGGCAGATATGTAAATACGGCGTTTACTTACCATTTTACATGCATTACGCTTCGAACACTCGAACACCTACACGGGTTCTCCTGCACAGTGGCAGATATGTAAAGACGACGTTTACTTACCATTTCTCACGCATTACGCTTCGAACACTCGAACACCTATACGGATTCTCCTGCACAGTGGCAGATATGTAAATACGGCGTTTACTTACCATTTCTCATGCATTACGCTTCGAACACTCGAACACCTATACGGATTCTCCTGCACAGTGGCAGATATGTAAATACGACGTTCACTTACCATTTCTCATGCATTAGGGTTCGAACACTCGAACACCTACACGGATTCTCCTGCACAGTGGCAGATATGTAAATACGACGTTTACTTACCATTTCTCACGCATTAGGGTTCGAACACACGAACACCTATACGGATTCTCCTGCACAGTGGCATATATGTAAATACGGCGTTTACTTACCATTTCTCACGCATTACGGTTCGAACACTCGAACACCTAGCCAGATTCTCCTGCACAGTGGCATATATGTAAATACGGCGTTTACTTACCATTTCTCACGCATTAGGGTTCGAACACACGAACACCTATACGGATTCTCCTGCACAGTGGCAGATATGTAAATACGGCGTTTACTTACCATTTCTCACGCATTAGGGTTCGAACACTCGAACACCTATACGGATTCTCCTGCACAGTGGAAGATATGTAAATACGGCGTTTACTTACCATTTCTCACGCATTAGGGTTCGAACACACGAACACCTGTACGGATTCTCCTGCACAGTGGCAGATATGTAAATACGGCGTTTACTTACCATTTCTCACGCATTACGCTTCGAACACTCGAACACCTATACGGATTCTCCTGCACAGTGGCAGATATGTAAATACGACGTTTACCTACCATTTCTCATGCATTAGGGTTTGAACACTCGAACACCTATACGGATTCTCCTGCACAGTGGCAGATATGTAAATACGGCATTTACTTACCATTTCTCATGCATTACGCTTCGAACACTCGAACACCTATACGGATTCTCCTGCACAGTGGCAGATACGTAAATACGGCGTTTACTTACCATTTCTCACGCATTAGGGTTCGAACACTCGAACACCTATACGGATTCTCCTGCACAGTGGCAGATATGTAAATACGGCATTTACTTACCATTTCTCACGCATTACGCTTCGAACACTCGAACACCTATACGGATTCTCCCGTACAGCGGCAGCTACGTAAATACGGCGTTTACTTACCATTTCTCACGCATTAGGGTTCGAACACCCGAACACCTATACGGATTCTCCTGCATAGTGGCAGATATGTAAACACGGCGTTTACTTACCATTTCTCACGCATTACGGTTCGAACACTCGAACACCGATACGGATTCTCTGGAATAGCGGCAGCTACGTAAATACGGCGTTTACTTTCCATTTCTCACGCATTAGGGTTCGAACACACGAACACCTATACGGATTCTCCTGCACAGTGGCAGATATGTAAATACGGCGTTTACTTACCATTTCTCACGCATTACGCTTCGAACACTCGAACACTGATACGGATTCTCCTGCACAGCGGCAGCTACGTAAATACGGCGTTTACTTTCCATTTCTCACGCATTAGGGTTCGAACACCCGAACACCTATACGGATTCTCCTGCACAGTGGCAGATATGTAAATACGGCGTTTACTTACCATTTCTCATGCATTACGCTTCGAACACTCGAACACCTACACGGATTCTCCTGCACAGTGGCAGATATGTAAAGACGACGTTTACTTACCATTTCTCACGCATTACGCTTCGAACACTCGAACACCTATACGGATTCTCCTGCACAGTGGCAGATATGTAAATACGGCGTTTACTTACCATTTCTCACGCATTAGGGTTCGAACACACGAACAACTATACGGATTCTCCTGCACAGTGGCAGATATGTAAATACGGCATTTACTTACCATTTCTCACGCATTACGCTTCGAACACTCGAACACCTATACGGATTCTCCTGCACAGTGGCAGATATGTAAGTACGACGTTTACCTACCATTTCTCATGCGTTAGGGTTTGAACACTCGAACACCTATACGGATTCTCCTGCACCGTGGCAGATATGTAAATTCGGTGTTTTCTTACCATTTCTCACGCATTGGGGTTCGAACAATCGAACACCTACACGGATTCTCCTGCACAGTGCCAGATATGTAAATACGACGTTTACTGACCATTTCTCAGGCATTACGCTTCGAACACTCGAACACCTATACGGTTCTCCTGCACAGTGGCAGATATGTAAATACGGCGTTTACTTAACATTTCTCACGCATTACGGTTTGAACATTCGAACACCTATACGGATTCTCCTGCACAGTGGCAGATATGTAAATACGGCGTTTACTTACCATTTCTCATGCATTACGCTTCGAACACTCGAACACCTATACGGATTCTCCTGCACAGTGGCAGATACGTAAATACGGCGTTTACTTACCATTTCTCACGCATTAGGGTTCGAACACTCGAACACCTATACGGATTCTCCTACACAGTGGCAGATATGTAAATACGGTATTTACTTACCATTTCTCACGCATTACGCTTCGAACACTCGAACACCTATACGGATTCTCCTGCACAGTGGCAGATATGTAAATACGGCGTTTACTTACCATTTTACATGCATTACGCTTCGAACACTCGAACACCTACACGGGTTCTCCTGCACAGTGGCAGATATGTAAAGACGACGTTTACTTACCATTTCTCACGCATTACGCTTCGAACACTCGAACACCTATACGGATTCTCCTGCACAGTGGCAGATATGTAAATACGGCGTTTACTTACCATTTCTCATGCATTACGCTTCGAACACTCGAACACCTATACGGATTCTCCTGCACAGTGGCAGATATGTAAATACGACGTTCACTTACCATTTCTCATGCATTAGGGTTCGAACACTCGAACACCTACACGGATTCTCCTGCACAGTGGCAGATATGTAAATACGACGTTTACTTACCATTTCTCACGCATTAGGGTTCGAACACACGAACACCTATACGGATTCTCCTGCACAGTGGCATATATGTAAATACGGCGTTTACTTACCATTTCTCACGCATTACGGTTCGAACACTCGAACACCTAGCCAGATTCTCCTGCACAGTGGCATATATGTAAATACGGCGTTTACTTACCATTTCTCACGCATTAGGGTTCGAACACACGAACACCTATACGGATTCTCCTGCACAGTGGCAGATATGTAAATACGGCGTTTACTTACCATTTCTCACGCATTAGGGTTCGAACACTCGAACACCTATACGGATTCTCCTGCACAGTGGAAGATATGTAAATACGGCGTTTACTTACCATTTCTCACGCATTAGGGTTCGAACACACGAACACCTGTACGGATTCTCCTGCACAGTGGCAGATATGTAAATACGGCGTTTACTTACCATTTCTCACGCATTACGCTTCGAACACTCGAACACCTATACGGATTCTCCTGCACAGTGGCAGATATGTAAATACGACGTTTACCTACCATTTCTCATGCATTAGGGTTTGAACACTCGAACACCTATACGGATTCTCCTGCACAGTGGCAGATATGTAAATACGGCATTTACTTACCATTTCTCATGCATTACGCTTCGAACACTCGAACACCTATACGGATTCTCCTGCACAGTGGCAGATACGTAAATACGGCGTTTACTTACCATTTCTCACGCATTAGGGTTCGAACACTCGAACACCTATACGGATTCTCCTGCACAGTGGCAGATATGTAAATACGGCATTTACTTACCATTTCTCACGCATTACGCTTCGAACACTCGAACACCTATACGGATTCTCCCGTACAGCGGCAGCTACGTAAATACGGCGTTTACTTACCATTTCTCACGCATTAGGGTTCGAACACCCGAACACCTATACGGATTCTCCTGCATAGTGGCAGATATGTAAACACGGCGTTTACTTACCATTTCTCACGCATTACGGTTCGAACACTCGAACACCGATACGGATTCTCTGGAATAGCGGCAGCTACGTAAATACGGCGTTTACTTTCCATTTCTCACGCATTAGGGTTCGAACACCCGAACACTTATACGGATTCTCCTGCACAGTGGCAGATATGTAAATACGGCGTTTACTTACCATTTCTCATGCATTACGCTTCGAACACTCGAACACCTACACGGATTCTCCTGCACAGTGGCAGATATGTAAAGACGACGTTTACTTACCATTTCTCACGCATTACGCTTCGAACACTCGAACACCTATACGGATTCTCCTGCACAGTGGCAGATATGTAAATACGGCGTTTACTTACCATTTCTCATGCATTACGCTTCGAACAGTCGAACACCTATACGGATTCTCCTGCACAGTGGCAGATACATAAATACGACGTTCACTTACCATTTCTCATGCATTAGGGTTCGAACACTCGAACACCTACACGGATTCTCCTGCACAGTGGCAGATATGTAAATACGACGTTTACTTACCGTTTCTCACGCATTAGGGTTCGAACACACGAACACCTATACGGATTCTCCTGCACAGTGGCATATTTGTAAATACGGCGTTTACTTACCATTTCTCACGCATTACGGTTCGAACACTCGAACACCTAGACAGATTCTCCTGCACAGTGGCAGATATGTAAATACGGCGTTTACTTACCATTTCTCACGCATTAGGGTTCGAACACACGAACACCTATACGGATTCTCCTGCACAGTGGCAGATATGTAAATACGGCGTTTACTTAACATTTCTCACGCATTACGCTTCGAACACTCGAACACCGATACGGATTCTCCTGCACAGCGGCAGCTATGTAAATACGGCGTTTACTTTGCATTTCTCACGCATTAGGGTTCGAACACCTGAACACCTATACGGATTCTCCTGCAGAGTGGCAGATATGTAAATACGGCGTTCCCTTACCATTTCTCATGCATTACGCTTCGAACACTCGAACACCTACACGGATTCTCCTGCACAGTGGCAGATATGTAAAGACGACGTTTACTTACCATTTCTCACGCATTACGCTTCGAACACTCGAACATCTATACGGATTCTCCTGCACAGTGGCAAATATGTAAGTACGACGTTTACCTACCATTTCTCATGCGTTAGGGTTTGAACACTCGAACACCTATACGGATTCTCCTGCACCGTGGCAGATATGTAAATTCGGTGTTTTCTTACCATTTCTCACGCATTGGGGTTCGAACAATCGAACACCTACACGGATTCTCCTGCACAGTGCCAGATATGTAAATACGACGTTTACTGACCATTTCTCAGGCATTACGCTTCGAACACTCGAACACCTATACGGTTCTCCTGCACAGTGGCAGATATGTAAATACGGCGTTTACTTAACATTTCTCACGCATTACGGTTTGAACATTCGAACACCTATACGGATTCTCCTGCACAGTGGCAGATATGTAAATACGGCGTTTACTTACCATTTCTCATGCATTACGCTTCGAACACTCGAACACCTATACGGATTCTCCTGCACAGTGGCAGATACGTAAATACGGCGTTTACTTACCATTTCTCACGCATTAGGGTTCGAACACTCGAACACCTATACGGATTCTCCTACACAGTGGCAGATATGTAAATACGGTATTTACTTACCATTTCTCACGCATTACGCTTCGAACACTCGAACACCTATACGGATTCTCCTGCACAGTGGCAGATATGTAAATACGGCGTTTACTTACCATTTTACATGCATTACGCTTCGAACACTCGAACACCTACACGGGTTCTCCTGCACAGTGGCAGATATGTAAAGACGACGTTTACTTACCATTTCTCACGCATTACGCTTCGAACACTCGAACACCTATACGGATTCTCCTGCACAGTGGCAGATATGTAAATACGGCGTTTACTTACCATTTCTCATGCATTACGCTTCGAACACTCGAACACCTATA
>CM069915.1:74698170-74731534 GCA_036172215.1 Camellia granthamiana | reverse complement strand
AAGGAGACTCTAGCGAGAGTCGAACCCATGATGTCTAGGTTTACAGTTCATTCCGATGTCCAACCCTTTTGCAGGTAGGCTACCCGTGTAGGTTATCTCCTATTTGGTTTCTAGACATTCTCAATTGTGATGGTCTTGATTTTCCAAGTGAAGTTTACATCATTATCTACTTTGGTTTTAGAAATTTCTTTGAGGGAGTGTGGTCTTTTTCTTTCCAATTTATCTAGAGTCCTCTTTGCTAGTGGACTCATTCACTTGGTGACAGAAACAAATCTAAAGTATATGATTTATAAGGGCCATCTTCATAACATTGATGTACATTGGTAGTATTCTTTTGTCTATTTGTTGATAGTAGATTAAAAGCTTCATTATATTTGCTTCACAACACTAATGGTTGATATCATGTAATTATTATTTCAATTGATTTTCATATTGTTTCATCACCATTTCAGAAAGAATTGATTGATCCAGCATTAAAAGGAACACTAAATGTTCTTGGATCATGCGCGAAAAGCCCAACTGTCAAAAGAGTGGTTTTGACATCGTCTACAGCTGCCGTTGAATGCATTGGTAGGCCTCGAACTCCTAATGAGATAACTGATGAGACTTGGTTTTCCGACCCAAAGTTCTGCAAGGAAAATAAGGTACGTATTTGTGCAATTGTTAATCATGTTCTTTTTCAGCTTTTACATGTATACAAAGGCTAAATCTTTGACTAGTAAAACTTAGGCTACTTGCTCCCCAATCGGTAGAACCAACAATGGACGATGACCTTTTTCTTTTTCCTTTCCTATACGTTTTATTTTATTTTCGTGAATGCTTAAGTTACTATGTTAGTATGATGTTGTCATTTACACATGAATGAGTATTACTTGCATAAACTTAGTTACTTGTTACTCTCAAGAATAATGTTACTTGTTACTCTAAATCTGTTGGGTGGAACCAAATAAAAAGTGTTTGGTTGCTCAAATACCCTTCTAAAAGCAATTCATGTTTTCCCCAAAAACCCTTCCCAATTTTGCATAATACAGTTTCTAGTGTAATGTGAAATTGCAATTAGCCCTGTTTGGGGTAAAGAAAGTCAAAAAGTCACAAAATAAACCAAAAAGTCAAAAGTTCAATCCTAATAGAAAAGGGTCATATTGTACACATCAATCAATCACTTTTTTTCCCTCACAATTATCTTTTCAACTAAAAAGCCCATTCCCAAACACATTCACCTCATAAAAAAGACAAAAAGTCAAAAGGCCACTAAAAAAAGCCAAGTTCCCAAACGCAGCCATAATATAAACATAGAAATATCATCTACTGGGCTCAGAGAATCTATCTCTCAAATCTTAGACTGGCTCAGTACTGGTGCATGCAAATTTAAAAGAACTTCATATGGACCTTTATTATAATTATTTGAGATGTTTTGGATCTCTATTACAGTAATTAAAATTTTAAATTGGTACAGTCCTTACAGTAACTTCATCGATTATCTGTCACCACTTCTAGCCATTAATGTATGCATTGCATACAATCTTGGTTTATAAGCTATTGATTTGAAAGGGAAATATGAAGGGAAAGTGAAATTGATTCGGATAAGTTGGAGTCATTGTGATCTAAGAATCTTGCTTCTTGTTATGGAACATTAAGAAAAAGACTCACATTGATAAGCAAAGTTGTCTTAGTCTTAGCAGAGTTCTGTAAGGATAGCTTCATTAGTGTTTTTTTTTTTTTGATCGGCAAAGAAAACTTTATTGATGAAGTACATACAAAGTACAATGGAAAACATCAATAAAGAGGAGCTTGGAGCTAGAATAAGCTCCAACCTCCTAGTTGGTGAGGAACCAACAAACAGAGAAAAACAAAACTAAAACCAAGACTAAACCAAAATACTCCCAGCAACACCTCTGATCAAACACCAGTATGAAGGCAGCATAATTTAACATCTGCAATCAGCAAAAGATGGAACAATCAGACAGCAATCACAGAGCATAACAGATTAAACAACCCCAAAGACCTCTGTGAGTAGAGGAACCAAAATACACCTAGAATACACCTAGAATACAACCAGAATCACTGATGTTATGCCAGTATGCAGGCAGCAGAGTATCAAGCACTACCCCTGATCAGTCTCCGTTTGAAGACAAGATCATCAACTGTGTAGGGGAAATTCTTAATGGAAACTTTGAGCCAGAGAGCAGATCTGAATTTGATGAGTTCAGGTAGACCAGAAGAGTTGGGTTGTGCATTACAAAACACACATTCATTTTTGTACTTCCAAATAGACCAAAGGACAATTAAGGGGATGGCTCTCCAAATTGACCTTTCAAACTTTCAAAATTTACCACTCATCCACCAAGTAAGCAGATCATCAGCTGATTTAGGAATGCACAAATAGAATCCCCATTCTTCAATTATTGCAGACCAAATTGACCAAGAAAAGGGGCAATAGTGCAAGACATGAGTAGCAAATTCCAACGCAGAGCTGCAAAAGTGGCAGAGGGGCGAGGCATTGCTGTCAAGAAAGCCAATCTTGAGCAAAAAATGTGTACATTTAATCCTGTTTTTCCAGGCCAGCCAGTAGAAAAATGAAACTCTAGAGGGCAATATAGAATTCCAAACACATTTACAGATTCTAAGATGAAGGCCTAGAAGAGAAGAACTGTGAGAATAAAGAGCAGAGACAGAGAACTAGCCAGCAGAAGCAATAGACCAGACCTGACAGTCTTCAGAATCCAAACACAGAGAGGGAACTGAGGATAAAATATCAATCAGTCTCTCTTCTTCAGCCAATTCCCATGGATACAACTCTCTTCGGTGAGGGAGATTCCAAGAACTTGGACTTGATTTCCTAGCAAAGTATTGACGGAGAGAGCCTTCCTTATCATATGAAATATTAAAAAGAAGAGGAAAAGCAGATTTCAGACAAAGGGCACCACACCATCTATCAAACCAAAATCTTATTCTGTTACCATTCCCCACTTTAATTACACAATTGTCCACAAAGAAGTTGAAAATAGGCCTGTTAAGAGCCCCAATGGATAAAATGTCACTCCACATTCTAGAATGCTTATAAGAAGGCCTCATTGGAGGATGCCAACAAGTTTCCTTGATTTTATATTTGCTGCACACAGTTCTCCTCCAGAGTGCATTGATTTGGTTTTCCACCACCATTTGAGAAGTAAACAAACATTGACATCCCTAACCCTTCTGATGCCTAAGCCCCCTTGGTCAATACTCTTTGTAACCTCCTCCCATTTCACTAGATGAACTTTCCTTTTAAGATCACTACCACCCCATAAGAATGCAGCCTCAATTCTTTCTATTTCTCGAGCCACTCCTTCAGGCATTTTAAATAGAGAAAAAAAGTAGATAGGTAAGCTGGAGAGGGTGGACTTGATTAAAGTTAATCTACCAGCAAAGGACAGTAATTTTATTTTCCACCCTAACAATCTAGATTTGATTTTGTCAATAACAAGCTTCCAAGTAGATTTTCTGCCAGGATTTACACCTAAAGGCAGCCCCAGAAATTTTAGTGGGAGGCCCTGCACCTTGCAATTAAGAAGAGAAGCAAAAGAAGTTATAAAATCATCAGCCACACCAACACCACACACAACACTCTTATGGTAGTTAATTTTGAGACCAAATAGCACTTCAAAGTATTTGAGAACTCTTTTAACGGATACCAATTGATCCCAATCAGCTTCACAAAAGAGAATTGAATCATCGGCAAATTGCAAATATGAGATAAGAACATTGTTAGTCCCAACTACCACACCATTAAGAATACCAAGGTTAAGTGCTCTGACTAGAAGAATGTTAAGACCTTTAGCCACTATGTTGAATAGGAAAGGTGAAAGCGGATCACCCTGCCTAAGACCTCTTTGGGTTGAGAATTCCTCAGTAGGTGATCCATTCACTAGAATGGAGATTCTTACTGTAGACACAGAAGCTTTCATCCAAGAGATCCATTTATCCCCAAAGCCAAAACTAGTCATCAAAGAAAATAAGAATTCCCAATTGACAGAATCAAAAGCTTTCTCAAAATCCAATTTAAGAATCAACCCTTGCTTTTTGGCCTTCTTCCAACCGTCCACCACTTCATTAGCAATAAACACCCCGTCAAGAATATTTCTCCCTCCTATGAATGCTGTCTGAGTTTCACCAATGATTGAGGGAAGCACCGATTTCAATCTGTGTGATAGAACTTCGGTCAAAATTTTGTAAATAGATCCCACAAGACTTATAGGTCTATAGTCAGATAGACCAATTGGATTTTCCAACTTGAGAATGAGAGTAATAAATGTACTATTAATGCCATAAGTGAGCCTACTGTTGGAGTGGAACTCCTTGAAAAATTGCATTCTGTCCGACTTCATGACCTTCCAAAATTTTTGATAACACAATAGGTTGAACCCATCAGGGCCTGGAGCTTTGTTATTGTTACAATCTTTAATAGCTGCTAAGACCTCAGCTGCACTGAACTCAGCTATCAGATGTTGAGAAACATAATCTAACTCAATAGTGTTGAACACCCCTACCAAAGTAGGTCTCTTAACCCATGATTCAGTGAATAGAGTCTTGAAGTGGTGTAAAACTTGATGTCTTACTCTACTAGGTTCCTCAAAAGACACACCATTAACTGAAATAGAATTAATCAGATTTCTACTCTACCTAGTATTTGCAACAACATGGAAGAATCTAGTGTTTTTATCCCCATTGAGAGTCCAATTCAATCTAGATTTTTGGTGCCAAATCCACTCTACCATTCTGTAAAGTTTCCACATCTCACCTCTAACCACCCTTCTTCTTGCCTTTTCTGAAGCAGCCAGTGCCCTTTCCTCTGCAATGATATCCAGTGCATGTAGCTCTTCCTCTGAAGACTTGATTTTGGAAGCAATATTGCCAAACACCTCAATATTCCAAGATTTTAAGATCAACTTAAGATGCTTTAGCTTTTGAAAGAAAATATAACCAAACCAACCAGCAAAGGTAGTGTTTGACCAGAAGGAGACAAAAAGCTGAGAAACATTGGGATGGAGAGTCCAAGCATTAAGAAACCTGAAAGGTTTTGGCCTCCAATCTCTGACATCCTCCATCATTAGTAAAGGACAATGGTCTGAAAGTATCCTGGGTAATCCCCATAGTTTCATTGTGAAATTAATTAGCCACTCAGGACTTAGCAAGATTCTATCAATTCTACTCTATTTCTCTGATTCCTGAGCATTACACCAAGTGAATTTCCTTCCATGTAGTGGTAAATCATGAAGCTCACTATTGCCAATGAACTCATTTAGGTTTTACATTTCCCTATCCCTCTTGGAGCATCCTACTATTTCACTGATGTGCCTAATTTCATTAAAGTCTTCACCCATGCACCAAGGATTAGGGAAAGAGGTTTTAAGCTTTAAACGATTATCCCAGAAAGTAGATCTGGTCCTGACATCATTAGGTGCATAAAATGCAAGGATAGCCTAGTGAAAGTCATGGATGAAGTGATTGGTGATCTTCTATTATGTAAGGCCAATCATGAAAGCCTTAATCTCTCATTTTGGAGCGTTTTAATCTGTGTTCGGCTAATTAGGGAATAACACCTCATATGAAAAATAAAAATTAAAAACTCTTAAATAGTCATTTGGATTTATAAGATTTGTAAATGGTTTGTACAGCCCAAACTGGCTTCTTACAGATGGGCAGACTTAATGAAGAGGGATTGAAAACTTAAGACACTATACAGAATGCTAAAACCTCATGTTATCTTTTGATTGTGTGGTCCATTGCTTGTAGTTGTACCTAGAAATTTGAACATTGAGATCACTTCTGTCAAGAATTTAAATAGTCCATTTATTTGATATCTTGCTTGACCATGTGACCTACACCAATGAAATCGAAGAAGTCCTCTAACCTTTGTTTCTATATAATTTTACTCATTAAACATGTCAGTTTTTGCAGTCTTGTTAATAAAAGTTGTAACTTGTACTAAACCTAGCCAGCATTTTTCACCATATTTTAAATAATAATAATAGTAATCCCAATTGACATGTTTGTATGGCTGTTCATAATTTGCGTCGCTCCCCCATGGCTTTTTCTGTATTTGCTACCAGCTTTGGTATCATCTTTCAAAAACTCTAGCAGAGGATGCTGCCTGGAAGTTCGCAAAAGAGAAATGTATTGACATGGTTGTAATAAACCCATCAATCGTTATTGGTCCTCTCTTACAACCAACCCTTAATGCAAGTTCTGCTGCTATCTTGGAATTAATAAATGGTGAGTATTTTTTAAATGTTTGAAATGCTTACCATCCTACGTTCTTTGAAATGTTTTTTCCCATTCACTTTGCTTTTCTATTGTGCAGGTTCACAAACATATCCAAATGCTTCCAATGGATGGATTAATATTAAAGATGTTGCAAATGCACACATTCAAGCATATGAAATTCCTTCAGCCAGCGGAAGATATTGTTTGGTTGAGAGAATCGCACACTTCTCTGAAGTTGTGAAAATTCTACATGAACTTTATCCTTCTTTTCAACTTCCAAAAAAGTAAGCATTTTGTGATTTGTTGTTGACTTTAATTGTACCTTTGTAAAGTAGCAATTGCCTTTGGAATTGAAGCTCTATTTCACAAAAAAGAAAAAGAAAAAGAAAAAAAAGCATTGCTAAATCTTCTTCTAGAAATGTTATCCATGTTCTTTATATTTTTACCAATTAAATTCAGACTATTTATCGTGTCATAAAATATGGGCATATTAGGACATCCTCAATCGACATATCTATTCTTTTGTCTTTTGCCAGCTTTTTATGTTGGCATCTTGTCGGGTTGCAATTGTTTTTATACTAGTAGATGCAGTTCCATCTACATCTACCAAGTCTTTAATGTGTTTTCAAATGATTCCTTTTTCCTTTCTGGCTATGATGTGATTTACATTTCATGGGACAAATATAATATAGTAGATGTGGTGAAGCATTAATGAGAAAGCAGTCCTCGAGAGCAGAGTTATTGTGGGTTTCTATCGTTTTAAGTGAGGACATTCAAGCCAAAGACGCTTTGGTGCTCTCAATGATTTTTAAGACATGACGAACGGCAACAAGACTTAATTAATATTAGCTGTTATTCTCTTCTCTGATTATAACTATTACATTCGAACAAGTGCTTAATTCTTTTTGCTTTTAGAAGACTTGTCCTTTTCATTTGTTGAAACAAGTTTACTGAATAATGGTAAACTTGAGGTTCTTGGTCAACTCATTTATCAGGTCTAATAGGTTTGTTTTAGCAAGACTAGCCAAAACTTTGTAGAGTTTTCTGTAACTTCATTTAAATTAGGAATTTTAAAACGTGGCATGTAGTGTTTTTTAGGAGGTAACTGTTCCAAATCATAAGGTTATTGTCATTCTTTACCATTAGTTTTTATTTTTATTATTATTATTAGATTTTATTTTTATTTTTTATTATTGTCATGGTTCATTGAGGTATTTCTATAATATTTGCTGATATTCCTTTGAAATGTCATTTTTCTCGTTCATTTTTACTTCCGATTGATGAATGTGTCTCTAAAGATTAGTTTCACACATGAAACTTCAATTTGGCCAATTTTTTTTCTGTTAGAATTGACTTTTGTTATGAATTATATTTCTAATTAGTTATATCATTGTTTTCTTACCTTTTCCGATACATTTACAGAGTTGCGGATGAGAAACCATATAATCCATTCCACCAAGTATCCAAGGAAAAGGCAAAAACATTGGGCATCGACTTCATTTCCCTCGAGGAGGGTCTCAAGGAAATCGTTGAAAGCTTGACAGAGAAGAAATTTTTTGGGATGTGATCCATAGTAGCTATATGGAAGATTTTGGAAAACATGTGATGGTGGGCCATAGAGTGTTGACATATTTACTTGTCAATAGAACTCAAATAAAAGAAACAATAAAACAAAAATAAAATGTTGGTGTGTTGGCTTTTACGATTTTATTTATGTTTGTCTTGTAATAAGTATTTAGATTATATTTGGATCTAGAAATTGTAGGGGATTTTTTTTTTTTTTTTTCCTTTCTTCTTTTTTTTTTTTTTTTTTTCCGAAGTCAAATTAGCTTGCCATAAAAGGGGTGTTTGGTGTTGCTTATTTTTGCTAATTTATAGATTCTAGCTTTGAAGAAGCTATTTTGAACTATTTAATTAAACTTATTTCAAACAATTTTTGACTCTAGCAACTTATTTTAACTCAAAAAAATTGATTATGTGAAGCTGTCCACCCCCTATTTTTGATTATTAACTTTTGTTGTGGGCTTGTTAATTTTCAATTATACCCTTAGATTTATTTTTTTATTTTTTGAAAATAGAAAATGACCCAAACGGACTATGGATTAAATTTTTTTTTTTTTATGGGAAATGTGGACTAGTAGTGAATAACAAAAAATAAAGGTTAATTCAATTTACAATTAATAGGGGTAAAAAGGACATTTGCATATTAAAAAGTTATTTAACAACTTATTTACTAAATACTACTCAGCAACGTAAATCTATAATCCAGCAACTACATCAAATAAATTAAAAATTTCTGATTAAAGTTATAATTTATAATTCATCAAACTATAATTTATAATCTATTTTAACAGCTACTCCAAACACTCCCAAAGTCTTAGTTCATTTGCTAAACTTAGTCACTATTGGGGGTATACTATATAGGTACATTTTTTTTTTTTAATCTTTTTAGGGTCATATCATTTCTCTATTTTTATACACATCTTTTTATAAAAAGTTAAAAAATATATATTTAGTCAGATCATTCCAAACAATCCTTTATTTTCATCCAAAAAAGTGAAGTAGTCAAATTAGTAAAAAAGCTAAAAATAAAAAATGTATCAAATAAATAATCTTTATTATTATTATTATTATTTGAGAATTTTTTTAAAATTCCTGATATTAAGATTTGATAAAATAAAAGACATAATATTTTCATAATAGTTAAGGTCCCTCAAATAATTTCACAGAGAAAATTCGATGCAGAAAAATTTTGCCCGACTCAAAGAAATTTCGGCCTCGACTCAGAGAAATTTTAATTTTTTCTGTGATTATACTAAAGAAAATTTCAATTTCTTTGTGAAAATTGAAATTTCTCTGAGTCGAGATCGAAATTTCTCTGAGTCAGACAAAATTTCTCTAAATCAAATTTTTTCTATGAAAATATTAAGGGACTTTGGCTAATAAATAAATAAATAAATAAAAACATCTTTGACCTCTCTTACTACACAAAATTAAAGAAGAATGTCTCACTGTCACGCCCCGTATTTTATTACTCGGATAACATTATCAATATTCATTAATTAAGTTCATTTACAAATGACAATTCATCCTTTGATGAAATGATAAATAATTAAATATACATGTTCCCTCTCGTGATACAATAAAGACATTTACATACAAATAAAAGGAATGCCCTGAAACTTACAACAAAAGATAGGACAATACTCTTTACAAAAAATAGCACTCAGCCAAACAAGCAAATGAAATAGTACAATCCATTACTACATTACACTTATGAAATGGTAAAACCCATTGTTCGATCTTCAAATCCGAAAAACATTCCCTGTACACATGTACAAGGAGGGGGTGAGCAACCATAACTCACTACATAATCTCATATTAAAACATTAGAAGATATACGGGTACCAAAATACTCATACATATACGTGAAATCATATCATGTCAAAACCATATAATTTTATTATATAATCTCTTAAATCCAATTTATTTAATTAATCACAACAAGTTAACTTAAATAAATAAACATGTTTCAATAGTAACAGAACATCCTTTTCAATTTATTCAATTATCTCATTATCAATTGAATCAAATAATTAAATAATTCATCAAATCCATTTTATACAGTCTTATAAGATGAATGCATATGTCATGTCATGCTTAAAATATTTTTTCTCACCTTTTGAAAATCTTACGCACAATGCCAATTTGAAAACACATTAATCCAACAATTTCAATAAAATTCCAAAATGGTAAATACGACTCAGGTAATCCCTAGGCTGGTATCTGCAAGTAGACTATACAAATACTACCAAATTGTCATTTTTACCAGTATTAACTGGAAGGTTCAACACCTGTAATCTGTCATTTTTACCAGTATTAACTGGAAGGTTCAACACCTGTAATCTGTCATTTTGACCAGTATTAACTGAAAAGCTCGACACTTGTAATCTGTCATTTTTACTAGTATTAACTGAAAGGCTCGACACCTATCCGCGCGGGTTTCTGGTCTTTCACCATGGACACTCAAGCCAACTTAACCAATATCAAACTACACCCCCTAGCCGAACTTACCAACGTATTTACTCAAAACAATTCAAAATGATCTTATTTCACACAAAATATATATATATATTCCTTTTTCAAAATAGTAGTTTTCAATTGCAATTCGAAATCCATGATAACAATGAAATGGAATGGCAATGCAATATGTAACAATGCATTAAGATAGTTCCAATTTCAATTCCACCATACAATGCTCCATTGTGATCAATTTACATATCTCTATCAATGTAATATCATGATACAATCCCAAGAGATAATATAATAATATCAATGTTCATGTAAGTACCACATATGGTACCACATCAACTTAATCTCGCTTACTTCTCCAAATCTCATACTTGGTCAACTCCATCACTTTTAATCTCATAATATTAAAGTTATGAATTAAAAACACAATAATACCCCTTTAATTACAAAGGGTTTAAAATATTAACCAAACTAATTTAATTAATCAAATTAGTAAATTCACTATATTCACCATCTTCCGAATTAATAACACCAACTTAACATCACATACATCATCCCTCAAACATAACCATATTTCAATATAACCATTTTTCATGCCAACTTAAAGAGGTAATATTTTTCCCAAATTCTTTACCAATAACAATTCCACCACTTTTTTCTAAAACTACCTAACCAACATGATATTTACATCAAAAATTATTAAATATATCAAAGAGTAACATTTTCAAGGTTATGAGTTCAAAAGTCCATATTTCACATTTTTCATTTTCATTTTCACCCAAAAAAAAAAAAAAACTTAATCATCAACATATCATCTTCCATAAAGTTTCATGAATATAACATTTTTAAAGTTTCTAATCCCAAAACAACTCTATAATCCCAACTTAACAATCTACATAATATTCCTCAACATCAATTTATTTTTCTTAAAAATAAATTACAAATCAAAGATAAATAAAAAAAATATTTCAACTTTATATTTCTCAAAATAAATCATCTAATCATAATATGATGTAGAGACACTCCATACAACTATTAAATTTTATTTTTGGATTTCTTTGCAAAATTATCAACACAAAATGATTTTCCCAAATCAATCTCAAAATGCCAACATTCTTAACATTTCAACATAATTTTTCTTCCAAAAATTACCAAACAAAAATCTGAATATATATATATATATGCAATACCTCTTATAATGATATTTTTTTATCAAAATAACCCTAACATAGCATTAATGTAAAAATATGAAGAAAGTTCCTACCTCAAATATGAAGAAAAGCTAATCTGAAAATGCAAACATCACCCGATCATGGATCCGAGACTACCATTGCGAAGATCACGACGAGCTCTCCGACTTTCATTTATAACACTTTTGCAAAATCTCACACTAAAGACTCTCATTTGAAGCTCAAAGATTGTGCAATAATGGAGGAGGAAAAAAAAAAAGGAGGGAGAAAGAGAGAGAGAGGCTGGGAGAGATAGAGTGTTGGACTCTCTGATCAACCAAAAAGAAAAGCAAAAGAAGAAAGGAAGTGAGAGAGGGAGAAACAACCCCACGTGGTTTGGCTTCTCAATGCTTGGGTTTTTAAAAAAAATACAATATAATTTTTATAATAATATTTTAAAATTTTATAATAAAAATTATAAAATGATATAATTTTTCTCACCACAAAATATACACATTTTCATTCTTTATAAAATATATAATTTTTCACCATATGGTACACACCATAAAATCAACTATTAAATATTTATTATAACTCCTATATAATAAATAATAACAACTCCCAAGGTGGTTACTACCAATTACATAATTAAAAAGGACCAAACAGTTAAACATGAGTCACTAAATAAACTCAAATTAAATTAAATCTAAGTCATGGGTCCCACCCATAAGCCAAACATGGTCCAATTATATACCAAAATAGACCCAACAAATTTATCTAAATCATGATCTAAACATTCAAAATGAAATAATAAAATTCTGCTATAAATTAAACTGAACATCAATCAGTCCGTGAATTTTCATAAAATAAATACTCATCATTTAATTCTGAAATTTTTATCCAACGTAATAGACTCATATGGGAACAACATATAAAAATTTCATAATTTTTTGAGATTGGGAACTATTTTTAAAAAATACAAAATCGAACTGTTTTAGCACAGAATTTATACAGCAATCAAATTATGCACTGACTATTTTAAAAAAAAAAAAATTTAGATCATTACACTCACTAATTTTTCTCTTTTATTTTTTATTTTTTATTTTTTTTTTGTCAATAAACTAGTTTTTAACGAACTCAAAGGATATTTAAATTATATTTATGACTCTAATACTTGGTGAGTCATAACCTAAACTTATAATATGCATTTATTATCATAATAACAAAGATAAATATAACCGAAGAATATAGGGTATTCAGAAGGTTAATGACTTGATCCTTGGGAAGGTCCCATATAGGGGTGCATCCATATGCACTTTATCATAAAAATGTGTCATTATATTATAAAATTTTATAACATCAATTACAAAATGGACACTTTTTCATAAATCTTTTATTTACTTACTTATGTTTCATTTAGTTTATATTATTTTCTTATATTTCAATAAGTCCTATGAATGATATAGTTACCAAAATACCCCTAATAATATTTACATTTACAGTATGAATGTTTCGTAATGTGAATGTTCCGTGATGTGAATATTCACACCGTCAATGTGAATGTTCACATTGTAAAATATGAATATTCACATCATCAAATTGCTAACCATTCAAAAAATATTTGTAAGGGTAAAAATGTCTATAAAATATTTTAAATATGAGAATTAGGATTTGGTAGATCAAATGTTTAAATAATAAGACTTATTGGAATACAATAATATCTTATGGATTAATTGGGATACAAACCGTTGAAAAATGATTTTATAATAAATCTCTCATACAAAATATACAAATCCGTTATAAATTGACATAACAAAAAATGTTGTAACTAAGTTACGAATTTTTACAACATCAACTATAAAATTTTAAATATTTTGTTACGTCAATTTGTGACAAGATTACAAATTTTATGATTGATATTACACAATTTTGTGATAAAATTATATATTTTTATAGTAAGGTGCATATCTTAAACACTCCTAAAAAGATGCACATCATAGAATTTTCTTTAATTATATTATATATATTTGTGGGTCAGCAACCTTTTTTGGGTAACATTTAAATTGGAACAATTGTTTTGGTATTGCCATTTTTAGTATTTTTTTATTTTTGTCTCTTTTGAAAAGACCAAAAGAAAAAGGAAAAATTATTGAAAAATTATATTCGGGAGAGTTTTGGACTGAGGAATCGTTCTTTATTTTTAGTACTCTGGAAGTCGCATTTTTTTGGTAATGTGCACCGCAAGATCCCATTTGTGTCTCTGGAAGTGGATTTTGTGACTTTTTTTATCCTTGTTCCTGTGGATAACATGTTTGGCAAGTATGGGAATCTAGTGATTATGTTTCCACTATGGATGGAAAGGACGATGGAGGGGGCTAATCTTCTGTGCCACACAATGGATGGGCATGCACACATTACCACTCAATGACCAGCCTGACCACAAAAAAAACAACTAAAATTAGCCCTCACCATTCACCTAAATGGACATATTGACACGTCATATAGCAGCACATTTCATGACGTAAGAGCAAATGTTTGCAGAATACCACACAGATTTCCACATTGCCACACCATTCACGCAAAACAGAACACAAACCACTATATTACCATACTTGCCATAAAAACGACACATTGTCACATTGCCACATTGCCACATTTTCACACAGCAACACTAGAAGTACTGTTTCGGTTGAGCAAAGCAAATGTTTGTGTGGTACCAAACGTGTCATCCACAGTTCATATACCAAAATCCCAAATCACCATTGTGGTATTTCCTTAAACACACACTAATTTAGTGGGATGTGGGGGTTATTTCCTTTATCAATGTGGGTTCTCACATCGCACCAATTACACCCCTACCAATCTGGGAACATGATGGCCTCAATATTGCGTACGTGACTTACCTGCGTGCTCACCACACTAGGAAACTCTTCCAAATCTACAACCGCAAAAGGATTTCTAGACCAAAACGGATGTGCACCAAATTTGGGAATCTCTAAAACTTGTAGATATGGGCTCCAAATAATATCGAATATATCAAAGTTAGGTTGCCACAATTAGTTTGAATGTAGTTCACTGATTGCGCCGATGGGGGTGTATTTTTCTTGCCCTAAAGTGGAATGTGGTCACACTTAGCCAACGACGGAGAAACGTTGTTAGCCATAACCCTCAACCGCCGCCCATGAAACACTCCCGTGTGGATCGTTTCCTTTGTAACTTCTAACTTCAATACGGTTTTGCCTAACTTGAATAGAAGTGGACCAAATATTTGGTAAACTGTGTACATTTGGGTCCAAAATGTGGTTTTAGTGACGGGGGTGGGCCAAACTAATGTAACAGCCCAAAAAAGACTATAGTGTGTTTTTCTAAACGTGACAAGTTCGTAACATAAGCAAAATGCATAAATGAACCTTAATATCTCATACTCTATGGCAGTAAATTGCCACAAAATGGGATTTCTGAGATTATTAAAAAACAATTAGGACTGCAAGGTTGACAAGTCATCCATTTGGGATTTATGGGTCTATCTCCCGAAAAAAAAAAACCCCCAAAAACAATTTAGTAAATTTATTTTTGATTTTTTCAAATTTATTTACACAAGACCAACCTAAAAAGTAAAAAGTCTTGACATAATTTAAAAAATAAAATAAAATAAAAAAATCACGAAAAATAAAAATAAAAATTCAAACAAAATAATGTGACTTTTTTAATAATGTCATACTTACCCAAAAGAATGCGAAGAGTCCCACCATTGTTTTTATTGTAACAACAAAACAACTGATGCTTGGAAAACTCAAATCATTTTTTTTTTTTTACTTTCTATCATTCTAGTGAAATTAAAGAAAATCATAAATGAGTAGAATAGTGAAAAAATAATGTCACGACCCAAACCCGCCCCTAAAAGTTTGGGCATGACCCATTCAAAAACAGACACTAATCCTGTTATACATATCATACAGGGCCTGAACGGAAGCATTCAATAAAAAAATAAAAAATAAAAAATACATAGAATAACATCCATTGAGCTATTCCTAACATGCCAGGATCTCAACATCGCACTAAGTAAATATTATACAGATGGTTTCTATACATATGCCTCGACTCAACCCCATAAATAGGCGTATAACAAAAATACTAATGAAGAAGGAATTATATACAATCAACCATAAATAGACGTCCAAAGCGTAAATCAACACTCAACAACACTGTACATAATACACGGCTTCAGGTGGTGCCTGGACGCATCAAAGTTGACAAGAGAAACACAAGCCTTAAAGGTTAGGACTGAACTCCTGGTTGGTTACCTACAAGAATAGACAGACAAAATACAGGATGAGCGAACTCAGTGAATAACAGTACATAAATAATGTAATATTTAACCTGAATAATCAAACATATATCTGCGGATACATATGATTAACTACATTCCGTGATTATTTCTAACACAGTCATAGGCCTACAGATGCAGAACGACCATGGGTCCAGACATATCAGAACGGCCATCGGCCCAGAAATAACAGAAATAATAGAAATATCAGAAATAACAGAAACAACAGAAATAACAGGAGTAACAGAAATAACAGAAATAGCAGAAATAACAGAAATAACGGAAATGACAAAATGCATAAGCGTGGGTAACAGAACGCATAAAGCGTGGTAACAGAACGCATAAGCGTGGGTAACAGAACGCATAAAGCGTAATAACAGGACACATAAAGCGTAGTAATAGGAATAACAGATGTATTTGTTCCATACCAGAAAACATCAGAACAGATTAATACAGATAAGCACATTCTTCCCATTATTCACATAAACAAACATAGATACATAAGCTTAACAGAACGTTGCCGGTAACAGAATGGTAACATTAATTATCAATAGCAAACAAAACATATGGTACAATGTTTCCTCATGGTTCTTTATACATAGACATCCCCGTTTCGTAATTAACAGAACCTTAACATTACCCATAATCCGAAGGTAAATCAGACCAATTCATAAACCAACTTCACAGTGTTAATAGTCGTATGCAATTCTTATACAGAAGTATAGGTTATTCTTAGGATGGTACATTGACAATAATCATTAGCCATAACCCCAAATTCCGAGTAGGTTCAGAATCATACCGGTGTGTACTCACTCTTTTACTGTTCACATCAATTCTCAATCAACACACATGTTAACATATTAGTTCACGGAGGATAGAATGTCAATAACAATAATGATTAACGGTAATTAACATATGTTTGAGGTACTGTTACTCACAGTGTTTAGATGCTTGGTCCACCCCTGTAGCTGACCCTACACAATTCATCATAGTACAACACCATTCAATTTCCAATATTATTCAATACAACATTATCCAACAAAGTTAGCATCACTTGGTTCATCAATACCATTTGCAACTTCACATAATTCACAATAAATCCTTGAATCCTATTTCAACATTCTAAGACCAAGTTCATATCATCTATATCCTTAATAGATTATTTCCCTAATTTTTCATTTACATGATAGCATGAATTCCAACATTTATAACAAAGTTCATTCGCAAATTCTAAACATAATTTTCAAACATTTCCAAATTCCAATTCAACTTGAGCACACATAATTCAATACTTCAATTTCATTACTCCACTTTCAACTTGAGCCAATTCATTGATTATCATCATTAATCAACCTAGGGTTTCCAAGAAAATTGGGGGTTTTCCTCTTTTCTTAGTGAAATCGCCCAATCAACAATTACTATATGCCAATATGCTAAAAACATTCAACATCCTTTGAGAAGTAGAGTGGGAGCCCCAATTGTGCATAAACATTAAGCCATAAGTGTTCCTAACCCATAATTAACTCAAGATTCCAAAATGTCAACAAAATCCCAAAGTACCAACAAAAATCACTTTGACTCACAAACATTCAAGGCTAAGAGAACCCCCTACCTCGAAATTAGAAGCAAAGAAGCTAGGTTGAACGCATCCTCTCGAAATCCCAAAATCTAATCGGTTGGAAAAGTTGATCTTCACTTCTTCTTCACCCTTGATGCACGATCCATGGTGGGTTGTTGGTAAAAATGGATGAAATCAAAGGTTTGAGAGTTAGGGTTTCGAACTTAGGCAAGGAGGAAGGAAGAGGGAAGAAGAAAATATAAGAAATGACCCAAAAATCCCGTTTTTAAAGCTGCTGTCCCGTAATTCCCGCTCGAGCGGAGGAATTTCCGCTCGAGCGTACCTATTTTCAGCACAGATTTCGAAACTTTGAACAGGTATAACTCTCCCATCCGAACTCCATTTTAGGTCGTTCTTGTGTCCAAATTGAAGCCCCAGAAATAATCTTTCCAATGGTTCTAGCCTCACATCCAAATTCAAAGTGTGGAAAAAGAAAAGGGCAAAAGAGTGGCGGCTGATCGTAGATGAATCATTCAAATTAAAGCTTTTGGTTCCATCCTACTTTACCTTCATTGTACCACCTCAACCCATACTCCAAAATAACATAAGAAGGTTCCAAGTACACTAATAAAATGCCAAGGACAATCTTACTTTCCACGCTCGAGCGTCACCTCACCCGCTCGAGCGCTCACAGACCAATAAAGCAGTCCGCTCGAGCGTCAACTTCTCCGCTCGAGCGGAGATTCACAACTTGCAGAATCTCAGGCCATCTGCGAAATTGCTGGGAACCCCAAAAGTCCGCTCGAGCGTCAACTCTTCCGCTCGAGCGGAGGGAAAAGTTCTGGGTCGTCACACCCTTCCCTCCTTAAAAAAAATTTCGTCCTCGAAATTGAAGAAAACCAATTAAAAGACAGTTCAAACATAAACGGAAACACATTTTGTAATGTTCCAAAACTAGATCCACATTTGAGATAAGAAAGAGTCACAAATACCTTCGATCAACATACACGTATCAGGATTTCAACGGCAAGAAGCCATTTATAATTCCAAGGTCCATAACAACTTCTCAATTAACAACTAAGCGGATCACGTCTAATGAATGCCCAAACCTCAATTTCAAGTACTTTTCCTCAATAGTTCTAAAATTTCCATTAACACTCCCAATAACACCAAAGCTTCATCTTATTATTCACAATCCTCGTATATTTCAATTTATTGACCCAAAGGTCATGCCTTCCAAATACTATATCAACTTAAAGATATTCAGAAATGGGTTTATTCAAGTATTCGACCACGTGTGACTCATAAGCTGTCATACCTGGTTCAACCTCTCTAGGTTCACAAACACGTTCTACATCAATGGCTTTGGGGCTCTTCGCTTACTATCAGAATTAGACTTATCAGGTCAAATCAGATTTCTAACAGACTCCAAATAACAACTCAACTCCCATATCAAGGAATTACATGTTCAAAGTAAATTATTAGTAAAATTAAATACAGATCAACCCTCGCACAATTCTCAAATTACAGTATGGTATGACCATTTAAAATCCATGTTTGCTTGGAAGATCTTAAAGTCAATATCATGACATCAAGCACATAATACATTTATTATAACATTTGAATATGTATTTCGTAATTACACATAACACGTTGTTCAGAGACAGTACTCAGAAACTTATCATACCTTTCAAAGATATCAGACAAGGAATTAATTCCCAATAGTATTAAACTGATGTAAACTTTGACAGAACAATCTCCAAGCCAACTTACAACAGATAAGACAAAATAGCTTGAAGCTCACATAGAGCCTTCATTAATTATCAATTAAAGGACTTATTCATACATAGCAAAATAGTTCTTTCAGAAAACTTGTCATATCTTGAACATCCGGAGTTTCGTAACGTATCTAGTCAATTTGGAGCAATTAGTCAGAAAGCTTATCATATCATAAATATATCGGAAGTTCATAGCATTTTTATCATTTCAGAAAATACTTATCATGTAAAGCATTTCGTAACCCACGATATGGATTTCATTAAATATCGTATAGCATAGCTATTTCCAAAATCATTACTCATTTAGGCCCATGGTCAACTCACACAAGGTCATACTACTCGTTTACAGATCACATTAAGGGAACAAGCCTTGAATTAATTTTCATACAGGTTTTTCACAGTGTCATGCTGAACAGTTTACATTAGGGCCTTTAAATACGAAATAGGGATTAGTTTGACAATTTGTATTATCTACACAGAATTATATCACAGAAATGATTCCTCAATCATAAATTATCACTTCACAGAAGCAAGATTCTAATTCTTGCAGTAACTTATCAAAATATCAGTCATTTAGATGTGATATCAAATTCGTTAATGATTCTCTATTGTTTTGCGAGTGCTACATAGACAGACATATATCATAAGCGGGGTTCCGCCTGTCATTTGACTGTTTCTTATAAGAAGTCTCAATTATAGATTACAGGTTACGTATAAACAGAACAGATTACACTTTATAGATTTCAGATTGCAGATTGCAGATTACAGAAGTGAGAGTACAGAGTACAGAGTACAGAATACGGATTCTCGTAATCACATCCCAAGTACACATAAACAATACTCATTAGACACCATCAATAATTCCCTAG
This sequence comes from Camellia granthamiana, assembly GCA_036172215.1. Lineage (NCBI taxonomy): Eukaryota > Viridiplantae > Streptophyta > Magnoliopsida > Ericales > Theaceae > Camellia > Camellia granthamiana. The sequence goes on along the minus strand of CM069915.1, from coordinate 74,711,555 downwards.
CAGAAGTCATCAGTAATTTCCTTAGTTCACAAAATCACATTACTCGCATACTGTCTCAAGGTCAATAACCAAGTTCCCAAACATAGCTCACAATACACAACAGTGCGTTTACAGAAACATGAGATCCAATAGTGAGACTGATATTGGTTTACTTTCAGAACGGCCTTTAGTCTAGTATTATAGCTATTACAGAACGGCCTATTGGCCCAGAATAATCAGAACAGCCTTTCGGCCCAGAACAGCCTTTCAGCCTATTGAAATCGTCAGCCAGAAGCAAATTCACAATTTTAAAAGAATCACTATATGCAGAGTTTTTTTTTTTTTTTCTTATGGCCGGTCATACTCAACACAACCTCAATTATTACATAAAACCATCTTATCAGAATATTCCAATACAGTAGCTTCTCAGAATCACTGATCTAATCATTGTTACAGCAAGGGAAACATAACAGGCCATAAGGTAACACACATATAACATTTCTTTTGATCTTAGATATATCCGATACTTAAAATTTAATCAATTTACTCAAATAGGTGTAAAACAGCACAATTATATCGTCATCATTTCCCACAGATAATGATCAATCGATAACACATTGTATCTAACCATTTATATATAAATTGACTTACCGATCAGTTCAAATTCTTACCACACCTCTGTAATGTGACTTTGTTAACTTGATCCCATCTGCATGTCTTGCTTTATTCACCAATCTATATAAGATAAACAGAGGCAATAAAAGAATATGCAACAGATATAAATTATAATCATCAGAAATAGCAAATACAACATCTACATTTACCGTTGCCATCGATCTACTCTCAGAATGTTATGCATGACGCCTAAGTCTTGCTAGACATCCTAAAGCTCAATGGATTCGTGTGTGAGATGGCAACTCGTGCTCTGATACCACCTGTCACGACCCAAACCCGCCCCTAAAAGTTTGGGCATGACCCATTCAAAAACAGACACTAATCCTGTTATACATATCATACGGGGCCTGAACGGAAGCATTCAATAAAAAAATAAAAAATAAAAAATACATAGAATAACATCCATTGAGCTATTCCTAACATGCCAGGATCTCAACATCGCACTGAGTAAATATTATACAGATGGTTTCTATACATATGCCTCGACTCAACCCCATAAATAGGCGTATAACAAAAATACTAATGAAGAAGGAATTATATACAATCAACCATAAATAGACGTCCAAAGCGTAAATCAACACTCAACAACACTGTACATAATACACGGCTTCAGGTGGTGCCTGGACGCATCAAAGTTGACAAGAGAAACACAAGCCTTAAAGGTTAGGACTGAACTCCTGGTTGGTTACCTACAAGAATAGACAGACAAAATACAGGATGAGCGAACTCAGTGAATAACAGTACATAAATAATGTAATATTAAACCTGAATAATCAAACATATATCTGCAGATAGATATGATTAACTACATTCCGTGATTATTTCTAACACAGTCATAGGCCTACAGATGCAGAACGACCATGGGTCCAGACATATCACAGCGGCCATCGGCCCAGAAATAACAGAAATAACAGGAATAATAGAAATAGCAGAAATAACATAAACAACAGAAATAACAGGAGTAACAGAAATAACAGAAATAGCAGAAATAACAGAAATAACGGAAATGACAAAATGCATAAGCGTGGGGTAACAGAACGCATAAAGCGTGGGTAACAGAACGCATAAAGCGTGGTGATAGAACGCATAAGCGTGGGTAACAGAACGCATAAAGCGTGATAACAGAACGCATAAGCATGGGTAACAGAACGCATAAAGCGTGGGTAACAGAACGCATAAAGCGTGGTAACAGAACGCATAAGCGTGGGTAACAGAACGCATAAAGCGTGGTAACAGAACGCATAAGCGTGGGTAACAGAACGCATAAAGCGTAATAACAGGACGCATAAAGCGTAGTAATAGGAATAACAGATGTATTTGTTCCATACCAGAAAACATCAGAACAGATTAATACAGATAAGCACATTCTTCCCATTATTCACATAAACAAACATAGATACATAAGCTTAACAGAACGTTGCCGGTAACAGAATGGTAACATTAATTATCAATAGCAAACAAAACATATGGTACAATGTTTCCTCATGGTTCTTTATACATAGACATCCCCGTTTCGTAATTAACAGAACCTTAACATTACCCATAATCCGAAGGTAAATCAGACCAATTCATAAACCAACTTCACAGTGTTAATAGTCGTATGCAATTCTTATACAGAAGTATAGGTTATTCTTAGGATGGTACATTGACAATAATCATTAGCCATAACCCCAAATTCCGAGTAGGTTCAGAATCATACCGGTGTGTACTCACTCTTTTACTGTTCACATCAATTCTCAATCAACACACATGTTAACATATTAGTTCACGGAGGATAGAATGTCAATAACAATAATGATTAACGGTAATTAACATATGTTTGAGGTACTGTTACTCACAGTGTTTAGATGCTTGGTCCACCCCTGTAGCTGACCCTACACAATTCATCATAGTACAACACCATTCAATTTCCAATATTATTCAATACAACATTATCCAACAAAGTTAGCATCACTTGGTTCATCAATACCATTTGCAACTTCACATAATTCACAATAAATCCTTGAATCCTATTTCAACATTCTAAGACCAAGTTCATATCATCTATATCCTTAATAGATTATTTCCCTAATTTTTCCTTTACATGATAGCATGAATTCCAACATTTATAACAAAGTTCATTCGCAAATTCTAAACATAATTTTCAAACATTCCCAAATTCCAATTCAACTTGAACACACATAATTCAATACTTCAATTTCATTACTCCACTTTCAACTTGAGCCAATTCATTGATTATCATCATTAATCAACCTAGGGTTTCCAAGAAAATTGGGGGTTTTCCTCTTTTCTTAGTGAAATCGCCCAATCAACAATTACTATATGCCAATATGCTAAAAACATTCAACATCCTTTGAGAAGTAGAGTGGGAGCCCCAATTGTGCATAAACATTAAGCCATAAGTGTTCCTAACCCATAATTAACTCAAGATTCCAAAATGTCAACAAAATCCCAAAGTACCAACAAAAATCACTTTGACTCACAAACATTCAAGGCTAAGAGAACCCCCTACCTCGAAATTAGAAGCAAAGAAGCTAGGTTGAACGCATCCTCTCGAAATCCCAAAATCTAATCGGTTGGAAAAGTTGATCTTCACTTCTTCTTCACCCTTGATGCACGATCCATGGTGGGTTGTTGGTAAAAATGGATGAAATCAAAGGTTTGAGAGTTAGGGTTTCGAACTTAGGCAAGGAGGAAGGAAGAGCGAAGAAGAAAATATAAGAAATGACCCAAAAATCCCGTTTTTAAAGCTGCTGTCCCGTAATTCCCGCTCGAGCGGATGAATTTCCGCTCGAGCGTACCTATTTTCAGCACAGATTTCGAAACTTTGAACAGGTATAACTCTCCCATCCGGACTCCGTTTTAGGTCGTTCTTGTGTCCAAATTGAAGCCCCAGAAGTAATCTTTCCAATGGGTCTAGCCTCACATCCAAATTCAAAGTGTGGAAAAAGAAAAGGGCAAAAGAGTGGCGGCTGATCGTAGATGAATCATTCAAATTAAAGCTTTTGGTTCCATCCTACTTTACCTTCATTGTACCACCTCAACCCATACTCCAAAATAACATAAGAAGGTTCCAAGTACACTAATAAAATGCCAAGGACAATCTTACTTTCTACGCTCGAGCGTCACCTCACCCGCTCGAGCGCTCACAGACCAATAAAGCAGTCCACTCGAGCGTCAACTTCTCCGCTCGAGCGGAGATTCACAACTTGCAGAATCTCAGGCCGTCTGCGAAATTGCTGGGAACCCCAAAAGTCCGCTCGAGCGTCAACTCTTCCGCTCGAGCGGAGGGAAAAGTTCTGGGTCATCACAAATAATTACATTACAAATCATATTTTTTTATATGCAGTTTTGACACGTAGGAAAGACTTGCACTATACACAAAAAAGACTTACACCTTAAACACAAAAAATTTGCACCATTATGAAAATTCAAATATTCTTTCACTCTATTTGCAATGTTCCCTAAAATTAAAAGGTTTCCTTGTCCTTTCTTATCTTTTATTTATTTATTTATTTTTTATCAATCTTATCTTCTTTTAATGCTAGATTATACCTTCGAAATCCCAAATCTCTCTCTCATCTTTTGCTAGAAAAATAATAGAGAAAAATACAATCCGGTGTAGTTTCAAAAAAATAATTACAGAATTATTGAAAACCTTATGACTTTAATTATTGATGTTAATAAAAATTTTCACTGAACTGTAATTATTTTTATAAAAATGCACTGATATGTAATATTTCCAAAATAATACAGTAGAAGAATACAAGCAAATGCCAAAAAGCTTCCCAAATTGCCTCTTTGAAAGAGGCTTGTTAGCTATTATTATTAGTTTCATGTTATTTTTTTTACTTCAATAGGCTAGTTAGTACAATTGCTATTTTAACAAGATTTTTACAGGCTAGCTACATTTGGAGAGCATTGGAACACTCTTTAAATTAAGGGTGATACACCAATAAATCCCAAATTAACAACTTATACACTGTTTAGTCCTAAAAGTTTTCTTAAAGACTAAAAGGTCCCATTATAAGGAAATTGACCATAGAGGGCATATACATCAAACAAAAACATCAACAATATCAAACATTAACAAAACATCATCAACCATCAAACATCACCAACATTAATCATCAACATATGAACATCAAACATTCCGGACCAACAACATCAACAAAAAAATTGAATTTCAGGGCCTAATCGAACATCAAACATTGTTCTTCAAACATTGACAAAAACATCAACAACATTAATCATCATCAAACATCACCAACATTAATCATCAACATATGAACATCAAACATTCCGGACCAACAACATCAACAAAAAAACATCAACAATATCAAACAAAAACATCAACAACATCAAACATTAACAAAACATCATCAAACATCACCAACATTAATCATCAACATATGAACATCAAACATTCCGGACCAACAACATCAACAAAAAAATTAAATTTCAAGGCCTAATCGAACATCAAACATTGTTCTTCAAACATTGAACATCTCCACTATCAAACATCAAACATCAGGGCCTAATCGAACATCAAACATTATTCTTCAGACTCCCATTATCCAGATCACATGTGTGAATTGCTTCACGTGTTTGTTCCAGAGCTTCTCATTGTACAGTGCCATATCTCATAACCAAAACTCATGAATTCGAAATCGAATTCAAAAGCGACGCTAATGTTTAACGAGAGGGACGTTGTAGATACTGTTAGGGTTAGGGTTCCTCCGAATTCATCATAATCATCATCATCATCATCAAGAAAATCTGGTTTCTTCATCTTGCTCAACGATCAAAACCCTAAAAATCCCAAATCACAATTGTTAAGTAAATCAAATAGAAGTCAATCGAAAATTGACTACACACACATAAAACTACCCATACAGAAATCAATCGAACCTGTGTTCTGTTGCTGTAAATCCCACAGGGGATGAGAGAGTTGAGTGTGAAAGATCAACTAGGGCTCGAATTCATCGAGAGCTCATAGCATCAAAGTGCATGATATACATACATACATACATACATACATACATACATACATACATACATATATATATATCAACACGCGAATAGATATAGAGTGAGAAAATATAGTGGGCAGACCAAGTTTGGTTGGATGAACTCAACTTTGCACTCTCTCTCTCTCTCCAATGACAGATTTCTTTAGATTTGACTCTTTTTTCTCTTTTACGGATCGTGGGTTGATTTTGCTCCAGAAGTCATCGATTCGCTCTGATCGGGGTTCGTAGAAGGGAAATCGGTGGTCGAGGTTCGAATTGAGGGAGTTCGTTCCTTGTTCGATTTTTCTCGAATGTTACAAATTGATTTGAAGAGTGGGCGGTGGTGGTAGTCGTCGTGAGGGTGGATACGGTGGTGGTGGATGTCGCTGATGTTGATGATGGAACTAATGTTGATGATGTTGATCATGGCCCAGATGTTTGATGATGTTGTGATGTAAAAAAAGGACTAATTTTTATGATGTTATAGATTTTTAGGAAACAAACATTCCATAAAAGGGGTACTATTGTAACTTGTAAAATAATGAAAATTCAATAAAACATTACCAAAATAAAATGGGACCAAATGGTGCATAAGAAAACTTTTAGGACTAAATGGTTCAACTTTTCAGAAAATAGGATTTATGGGTAAATTTTCCTTAAATTAATTTATGTGGATAAATATGTCAAATAAAGAGTAATATTGTAAAACATAAATAAGACTTAGTTATGTAAAATAAAGAGCATACCTTTTTTATTCTTTAACTAGTAAAACAGGAGAGTAGCAATGGAATTACTCTTAAACTGATAGCTGCAACACCAACCTGTTTCAACTTATTGTGACAAATACGACACAAACCCATCTCTCTTTAAGCCTCTCTATTTTAGATGCAATTGTTCAGTTTCTAGTTACTTGGCCATCTGGAAATAAGCAAATATAGCGATCATGTTGTATTGTTCAATTATATATATATATTGTACATATTGTAGATGATGAATTTGTCTTCACACGGGATTAGAGAGATGATACTCCTTACCCTGCAACTGCATGAGAAACCAAAGTCAGATATTATTCCCAACCTATAAGTCAGGAAGACCCTCCGACAATAAAGTGAGCACTCTGGTCAAGCATGATTGCAGTAGGAAAATAAAGGAATTGTAAATTTGTGTAAATGTTTTTAATTACCTCTATATGTCTCCTTATTTGTTTGCTTGACTCCCTTTTTATAGTTTTATTTATTTATTTATTTATTTATAAGTCATGGTGTCCAGGACAACATGCACGCACCTTAACTAATTCCTGGGGACCAATCCCACCATCCACTAGCGAAGGACCCAATTAAAGCTAAAATAGAGTTCCATATAGACTGATTCAACACAAGAATTAATAGCAACTAAGAGATTTCGAACTTGAAACTTAGAGAGAAGCAAACTCCTAAGTCCCAAACTTGCATCATCAATCTTGTTGACTCTCGTTTATTTTGGGCTTTATTCGTTTGGGCTTACCTGATTTATTTGGGCATATCTTTATTGGACTGGGTTGGATTTCCACCCTCGTTTATTTAGTTATAGTTAGTGTTTGTTTTGTTTTTACAAATTTCTTATTTTAAATATATCTAATATAGAATATGAATATAAATTTGCCAAACTTCAAAAGAAGAGTACAACAATACCAAAATATGTAAAATTTTCCAAAATTAAAATGGATGAAAACATAGTTAAGATCAATATGCCACGTGAAAAATTAAGTGAATTAATTATAATATCATTTGATAATGCAATGTTAGGGAAAAAAAACACTTAATTAATATATATTGCATTTCAAAAAGCGAGAAAAATATATTTTAAACAAATATTTTACAATGTAAAAATGTTTTCAAAAAAATACGTTCTCCACTCGGATTTTTTGCCATAAACCCTAAAAAGTAGGGTGTTGTCCGCGGTTCGGTTTGGGACGGTTTGCGGTTCGATTTAAACCCGCCCGCCGCATCTATCTGGTTTGGAAAAAAGTCAACCCGCAACCGCCCGTAGTGCGGTTTGCTGTTTGTGCGGATAGGGTTCGCGAATGTGCGGCCCGTTACGGACGGTTTGCGGATTGGACTTTTTTTCAAAATTTATTTCTAAACCTTTTTTTTTCCCCCATTTTGTCAATATTTATTTTGGACCCTTTTCTTCCCATTTTCTAAAATGCTCTAACATTAATAATTAATGAATTAAAACTTATAAAAAACTTATAAAATAAAAAAACACAACAGATTCAATACAGTCACAGATTCAATTTTAATTTTAATAACAAATTCAATACATATTCAATTCTATACAGATTCAATACAGATTCAACAAAATCATAGATTCAATTTTAATTTTAATAACAGATTCAATTCTATACAGATTCAATTCCAATTTCAATAACAAATTCAATTTCCACTTTTCACAGATCTGTTGAAGCATTGCAAAAGCACATATTCAATTCCAAAAAAAAAAAAAACAGAAAGAGAGATCTGTTTGCATAAACACAGATTCAATTTCCACTTCTCACAGATCTGTTGCTACAAAAAAAAATCAGATTTAATTCCAAACAAACACAGAGATTCAATTTCCACTTCTCACAGATTCAATAACAGATTTAATTCCAATACCACAAATTTAATTCCAAAAACACAAATTCAATTCAAAAAAGAAAAAGAAAAAGAGAGACAGATCTATTTACATAAACACATATTCAATTTCCACTTTTTCACAGATCTGCTGCTACAAAAAAAAATCAAATTTAATTCCAAATAAACATGCACATTCAATTTCCACTTCTCACAAACAGATCTGTTGTTACAAAAAAAAATTAACAGATATAATTGCATAAAATAAACAGATCTAATAAAATGAGAGAGTGAGGGAGACAGATCAGAGAGAGAGAGGTCTGATATGTTGCAAAAAAAAAAAATCAAAGATCGATGAGAGAGAGAGAGAGAGAGAGAGACTTATCTGTGAGGCCGATCGGTGCGATGAGAGAGTGAGGTCGATCGATCGATCTTGCGATGAGAGAGTGTCGATCAGTGCAGATGCAAAACCAGAGAGTGAAAGACTGATGAGATGAGAGAGTGAGGGAGACAAATCAGAGAGAGAGAGATCTGATATGTTGGAAAAATAAATAAATCAAAGATCGGAAAGAGAAAGAGAAAGAGAAAGAGAAAGAGAGACAAAGACAATGACTAAGAGAGGGGCTTACCTATGAGGTCGATCTGGTGCGATAAGAGAGTGAGGTTGATCGGTCAATCTTGCGACGAGCGAGAGTCGATTGGTGCAGTATAGATGAAAAAAGCGGAGAGTCGAGAGTGAGAGTGAGAGTAAGAGGCAGACTGATGAGATGAGAGAGTGAGTTCGTATTTTGGAGTTTGAGAGATAGATTAAGATTAGGGTTTTTTTTTTTGTTTGTTTGTTATAGTCTATAGATGAAGTGAGATGAACGGGTCAGATTTGAAGGGGGGGAAAAAAACAGAGGTTTATGCGGGGCGAGTTGAACGGGTGCAGTTCAAACCCGCAACTCGCCCGCAACCCGAAAATTAGATAAAATCCAAACTGCACCCTACCCTAATGTGTTTGCGAAACCGCCCATACGTATGCGGTTCGGATCGGGTAGGGCGGTTTGGGCTGTTCGGATAACCTTACGCCCAACCCTACTAAAAAGATTTGAGCCGCTTCTGGGTTTATCACATGGTTAGAAACATGTGATAACTTTTACTAATCACAAACTATTTAGCTCTTCATATTTTCTCCTCAAATCCCAACATTTAAAACCAAAAACAAGGCTACCACTTTAGCCATACTCTTTCCCAATCAAAAAAATTGTTGAACAAAAAGGATATACAAAATACATAGCTTTTTTGGAAATACATACCACAATCTAACTCCAATATTGCACAGGGGACAAAATACAACATAGTGAAATCCAATTATACACTGCCTTTTAAGAAAGGGTATATGTGGTGTTCGAATCCGTTCCATATCAGTTCGTTTAGAAATTTTTAATCCACTTTATAAGTGTCATATTTATAAACTTTTAAAAGATTTTTTATACTGAAGGAAGAACAAAACTATACGTGTTCATGTGATATAAAGTGGACAATATATTGGTGCGTACTACGGCAGTGAGGTGGTCCGCAAAAATGGCGCCGTATATGAGAAACCTAATTCCACCTGTGGACCCACACACTTTCGGGGCTGATCTGGAGGTTTGAATCCATCCCACATAAGTCTGCTAAAACTCTTAACCCACCTTATAAATGTGATATTGATGAAAATACTAGAAATATTATATTTTATTGATAAATATTAATGCAAGGGGCAAAAAAAATGAGATACAAATAAATCAGGCTGAGGCACGGATATTTCGATTTCTTTAAGGAGATCAAGCCCACTGCAGTAGGAAGAACCCAAATACCGATGTAGCAGTCACCAAACTATGACTTGTCCCCTCTAAGATACAACAGCCTGACCACTTGTCGCATGGTTCAGGCAAACTTTGCACAAGATGGTAAACCCGAAGTTCCACCAAGAAAAAACACCCTTCTTTGGCTAGTAATCTCTTAACTATAAAAAAATAGTTGGTGTAGAATAGGAGTAGATGAGAGGAACTATTTATAGGCCACTAAGACCTTACAATTTACACCAAAAAATAATAATGACCATTAAACTAGAGAAAATGGAGAGTCTCCAAATATTAACTCACCACCAAGTCCATGAACTTCCAATTAATCTCCATTCATGAACAAGACAAAAGGTCACCAAAAAACAATAAACCTCCATTCACCAAACAAAATGAGATTCATGAAATAAGACAAAATAAGATTCATGAACAAGACTAAAAAAGTCACAAAAATAAATAAATAAATAAAATATATTAAAATGGTCCAACATGTGACATACTCACAAATCTTCAAGAGATCTTTTCGAGCGAAGGAATAACAAAACCGTGCGTGCCCCTAGGACAAAGCGGACATTATTTTGGTACATGCTACTGTAATGGAGTGGTCCGCACAGTATCACATTCACACAAATTTAAATATAAATTTGACAATTCGAGAGAACTGTCTAGGTCGTAGGCGTCAATTCTATTTTAATAATTAATTTTGTAAGATTTTTTTTTTGTGTGTTTATTATTTAAAAAAAAATTAAATTCGCAATCTTTTTTCATTTTATAGTGGTAGCCTTGAAAAAATAGATGATAACATGTAAATATTACGATTATCGAATCGAATTACTTTTTTTATAAATTTTTTATCAGTAAAAAGAAACTTTACTGATAGAAACCATATTCAGTATATATGAAATTGCATCAATAAAAGAAAGACAAAAACAAAAAGTATCAGAGTGAAACTTTCCAATCTCAATTAGAATCACCAGCTCAAACTAAAAGGGACCTGGTGAAGAGCCAACAAAATAAGAGAGAAAAAACAAACAACCAGAAAGAACAGCCGCAAACAAAACTAGCCAAACAAGTCCTATGCAAAACAAAACAAAGGACCCGACCAAAGATAATAAAACCACTTGCAGCAAACAGCCCCAACCATATGTAACCAATAGTAGCAGCAGCCACAACCATACCATCTTCGACCATAGCAGCTGCAAAATACAGGCAAAGCAGGTCATGTACTCGGGACAGAACAGAGTAGCAAAGCAGACCCACCAGCACCAGTAACACTTCTAAGAGTGATACTACCAACCCACTGTTGTCAATTTAAAATTCAGCATTGATAGAGACCCCCTCCAATCACACCCCCACCACCCTTCCACACACACGTGACGGGTGGTGATTGAAAAAAAAAAAAAAAAAAAAAAACTGGCCAATGGGAGGGAAAGGGGGTCAAAGAGGAGTCCGGATCCTCTCCAGCCAATTCTCCATCCTGTCCTCCGGTCAAGGGCCACGATTTGGCCACGTGGCCCTTTTAAGATCTACGGCTCAGGAAAAAAAAAAAAAAAATTTCGAACAAGAAGAAAATTTACAAGAACTGAACATCATCTTCAACACCTTCATCATCTATCCGGACTCCTTCTCTATAGGAACTGACATCATCTTCAACACCTTCAGTTCTTGTTTGAACACAGAAATCACAGTGAGAAGAAGAAGAAAAAAAAAATTTACCCAGTTGAAATCAATGCCCAAACTAACAAAAACAACAACAACCCACAAGCCAAAAACAACAACTATAGGAACAAAATATTTACCCCAGAAATTCAAATCTGAAACTGTACAACTTATGAACAAAAAAGTCAAAAATACATCTTCATTTGTATGTATGTATATTCAGAAACCATTTTTTTTTCTTTTTTTCTGCGTTTTTTCTGATGCAGATATTTTGGAAGAAGAAAAAGAAGAGTTGTGTTGATTTTCTGATGAACAATTTCATTAAAATCAACCGTCCCTCTCAGTAAGATTTGATGAAGAAGAAGAATTTCGTTTTTTCTGATGAATTATTCTCATAAGATGATGAAGATTTGTAGATCCGGATCTGCAGAGGAATATTTTTTTTTTTTTTTGATAGAAGATGATGATGATGTTGAAGATGTTGAAGATGATGAAGATTTGATGCGTTTTTTTCTGCAGATGATCTTGATGATCTTCAATGGATAGATGATGAAGGTGTTGAAGATGATGTTGAAGAAATTGAAGATCTTGAACATCTTCTTCTGCAGAAACGAAATTCCTCTGCAGATCCTGCAGAAATTGAAGATGATGAAGGTGTTGAAGATGATGCTGAGCCGATGATCTTCAATGGATAGATGATGAAGGCGTTTTTTCTTTTTTTTCTGCAGAAACGAAATTCATTTTTTTTTTATCTGAGCCGTAGATCTTAAAAGGGCCACGTGGCCAAATCGTGGCCCTTGACCGGAGGACAGGATGGAGAATTGGCTGGAGAGGATCCGGACTCGTCAAAGAGGGTGGGAGGAAAAGGGGGTTTGAAACATTTTCTTAAAAATTATATAAAATATTTATCTTGTGATTCATATTTATTTTATATATGAATTTCACATTACACAAATTCAATTACAATTGCACAATCTCATTCAAAGTAAATTCAGAGAAGTTAAAGGTGGGTACCTAGAATTATTTGCATCAGTTTATTTGGTTTCACTTTCAAGATTCACTTTTCAAAAAATTAAATTTTTTGTTTTCTGTATTTTTTTTGTTTTCACTGAATTTTTTTTAATATTTTAAGCAATTTTTTAGTTTTTAAATATACCGAACATAAAAACATTTAAAAGTATAATATTTGTGAAAAAAATATTTAAAAAATTCACTAAACACCAAAAATAAAAAATTAAAAAAAATACAAAAATTTAATACATTTTCGTATTCTTGTATATTTATTGATTTTTTTAAATATGTTTTTTTAAAAAAAATTACTTTTTAAATATATCTAAGTGAGGTGCGTCTAAAAAAATAAAAAATTACTTAAAATTTTAATATTCACTAAAAACAAAAAAAAAAATATGAAAAACAAAAAATTCAATTTTTAGAAAATTGAATCCAAAAAATTGAAACTAAACATGGTGAATAAGTTCCAAGCTGGCTCAAGACAAATGAAACCTAAAGCAATAAGTTAAATGAGGCCTTTTATGAATTTTTAATGTTATTATAAAAATATTATTGAAAAATTATTTTTTAAAGATTTTTATATACGTAATTACCAATAAAATCTTTATATCAAGTTTTGTTAATATTTT